>SJYX01023995.1:390208-440771 GCA_006410675.1 Oreotragus oreotragus
AAAAAAAAAAAAAAAAAAAAAGCAGAATTTCCTTTGGGCCTTTCCCAGATGGATGGTTTTGAATGGGACGTACAGGGTCCAGCACAGCAAGGAACTTTGTCTCTGGGGCCCCATTTAAACGGCTTCTCTGCCTTAGGAAGTGATTTCTCATTGCCTGGCATTAGGAAGAGTTACAGCGAAGTTACCGTCTTTTACACTGAAGTCTTACCCTTGCCTCGGATTGAATGTGAGGAGAGAACCCTTCTTCCACTTGACTGGAACGCCCAGAGCCACTGTTCTTAAGAGGACCTTGATCGCAGCCTTGCCAGATCTGCCCAGGCCAGGCCTGGGAGGAAAGACAGACAAAGGGAAAGCCATTAAAAGCTCTTCAGCGAGCAGACACATGTGTTCCCACCTGCATCCTGAGCAGCTAGGCCGAGCAGCTATTGGCTGGATGTTATCGCCATGATGGGAAATCCAGCTGGATCTGGGCGTCTGCTGCTCCCCGAGTTCCGTTACTCTGATAGGGAAGGTTACACAAGATGTGGGAGTGTTTGTCTCCATCCCAGGATTTCTTTGCGTTTTAATTGTTGGTGGATTTCCTTACCTGAAATCATGTCGTCTGAGACACTGTTTGAGAAGATGGCGGGGCAGGAAGAGGGATGTGAGGTGTGAATTGGGTTTGGCTGAAGAACCAAATTTTGAAATCCCCTCAGAACCTCCTGACGTTACAGACTATCCCAGGAATTAGATGAGATCCAATTTTCTCGTTAGAAACAGCAGAGCTTCTGGCAGCTCCCCGTAAGTGGCTTTTCTCATGGTTCTCGGAGCTGGAAGGGATGTCCAAAATCATCTCAGCCTCGTTTTGCAGACGGCTTCCCGTTCCAGAGCTCCAAGTGACCAAGCAGAGACTCAGACCAGAGCCTCAGGCCCGGTGCGGTGCCTTTCATACAGCTGAACCGATCGCATGCTGAGGCCGCGTGCTCCTCAAGTGGTTCTGGGCTTACCCACATTTACTGGGAAAGACCGCTGCTGCTTACCTAGCCAGGGTCGTGTCAGCACCGTGGAAGGCGGTGGGGCATTCTAACACGCAAACTTCTCCACAGACGGAGGAGTGCTCTGTTACAGACGGAATGTTTGTGTCCCCCAAACTCCTATGTTGAGATCTCACCCCTATGGTGATGGTATGTGGAGGTGGGGCCTCTGAGCAGTAACTAGCTCAAGAGGGTGGAGCCCACATGAATGGGATTGGTGCCCTTCAAAGTAGAGGCCAGAGAACTGTCTAGCTCTTTTTCTGCCGTGTGAAAAAACAAGAAAGCAGCCTCTGCAACACAGGAAGGGCCCCCAGGACCCCACTGTGCTGGGCCTCTGACCTTGGGCTTCCAGCGTCTACTACTGTGAGAAAGAAGTTTCTGTTGTCGATAAGCCACACAGCTTGTGGTGTTTTGTTGTGGCTCACACATGCCCGCATTCTCTCAAGGTATTTGGTTTCATGCCTGAAATCCTTGTTCATCCACTGCCCGCTGCTGATGGAAAATTCCAAAGGCCTGAGGGCAGCTGCACGTTCTCTTCACCCCTGGGAACTTTGCCACCAGCCCAGTCAACGGCAGTTCTGGGAAAGGGCCCTGATCTCGTTGCCCAGTTTTAGGCACTGAGGGCACGCTCCCGCCTAGCCTGGAGGTGGTTTTGCCAGATGATGGTGGTGGCAGACAGGACCAGCAGAGGAGCTTGAAGGGGCCAGAGGAGCTGGAAATCATGGATCTTGTTCCTGATATAGAATAGAAGGTTGTAGAATATAGATATAGAATGTGGAAGGTTGTAACACTCCCCAGGGTCACTAGGCCGACAAAGGCCTGACAAAGGCCTGACAAAGGCCTCGTCTTAAGCACAGCCGCGTTTCTGTGGCGTTTGAAGGGGCCGCTGTGAAGTGAGCCTGGTGACTCACTAACACTATCATCAGGAGCAAAAAGAGAATGAGAAGAAGTCAGCTTGGTCAGTTCTGAACTGGGCCGGGAAAAATCTTGGGGTCATCGGAGTCCCCAAAGAGGCTGTGGCTGCGGTGGGCAGACAGCCCCTGGAGAAGCTGGGCCCTGTGACTTGGGGGACTGAAGTGTTATTGGGGGTGAACCTGCACCTCTATGAGGGCCACGGCTTCCCCAGCTCATAACCAGGTAGGTTGTTAATGAGAAGGGGTCAGAGAAACAGTGTTGGCTTTCCAAGTCAGACTCGTTAAATTGTCTCTCACACCAGGGCCTCCCAGGCCCAGCGGGGCCCCTGCCACAGGGCAGCTTCAGACACACTGAGGACTCACCCGCTGACAACCTGCTCAGGCGGTTTGGTTTTCGGTCAGAGATGCCTTCCAGGCAAGAACATGTGCTTCCTGGGTAAAAGATGCCTAACCAGCCTGAGGTTGGCTGCGTCAGTCGTCTGTGCGTGCTGTGGGGAGCCCCGGGATGAATCTCCGTGACCCGCCAGGGAGGGGCGGAAACTGCTTTGGCCGTGGGAGAGAGCTACCGTGCAGACAGAGGCGCTGGCGGCCGGCTGCCTGGCCCACGTGGAGCTTGGCTCACTCCGCAGAGCAGGCTCCCAGGACCCATCTCTTTCCCTGCCCCCCGACCTCACCCCACCCCAGCCTGGTCTGTTCTTACTGACTTGGCAGCTGCCACCTGGAGCACCCCTTTCCAATGCCCTGTTCAGAATCTGGTGAGGAAGAGTGAGGCAGCCCCGGGGGTGGAGCTACACCAAGGACAGATGGGAGAAACACACTCACTCCTGCTGCACCCCGCCTTGTTCTTCAGAGAGTGGTCCCAGGAGCAGTAGCATCCTGTCACCTGGGAACCTGTTAGGAATGCAGGGTCCAAGCCCAGCTGGGTGATTCCTTTGCACGTGATACTTTGAGACCCCATCTTGGAGCAGTGCTCGCTCCTAGCTATATATTGTACTTCTGTGTGTGTGTGTGTATGTGTGTGTGTATACACATATAAATGTAGAGTTCTTTATATGGAGCTGAAGGGGAAAAAAAAAAAAAAAACTTTTTTTTTTTTTCATTTTTAAAATTTTGGTCCATGGGGGAGTTTTTAGAACAGCTTTATTGCCTTGACCTTGTAATCTTTTCCATGGTCCCATTTCACCTGTGCTTCATTTACTATCCTTGCGATGCCAGCGGCCTCCAACAGGTCTTTACCAGGCTTCCAGAGATGATGCTGGGTTTCCATTCAGCTTCCTCTGTAGCTTAGAGACCAGCTTTCCTTGTCATGGTTGGTACATCCTACTTGTTAAAAGTGACCCCACTCTGCTGCTGCTAAGTCGCTTCAGTCGTGTCCGCCTCTTTGCAACCCCATAGACGGCAGACCACCAGGCTCCCCCATCCCTGGGATTCTCCAGGCAAGAACACTGAAGTGGGTTGCCATTTCCTTCTCCAGTGCATGAAAGGGACAAGTGAAAGTGAAGTCGCTCAGTCATGTCCAACTCTTAGCGACCCCGTGGACTGCAGCCCACCAGGCTCCTCCGTTCTTGGGATTTTCCTGGCAAGAGTACTGGAGTGGGGTGCCATTGCCTTCTCCGACCCCACTCTGGTGTAAAGATTTAATGTGATGTATCATAAAATCTGATAAATTTTGGGCTAAATACCAGACCGTCAAACTCATGGATGTCAACAGACCTGTTTAGGAACATGTTGATCAAGCAGAGTTTGGTTTGCCTGTGAGATGAGATATTTCCACAAAGAAGATGGGAAGAAGCAATAGGACTGAAATACTGAACAGAAATGTCAGACACTTCTGAAAAGCCTCCAGCGCGGTGGCCTTTGACATCCCCAAAGGGCAGCAGAGGTCCTTGACCTAAGGCCTTGAGATGCTGGCGTTCCGTCTTTCCCCCTCCAGCCTCCCTTTCAGTTTCTGTGCTCAGTTTGGAGGCAGTAGCTGTTGTGGGAGAGTCAGTGTTTTTCCTAAGTGTGGCTTCTTCCCAGCCTGGCTGCCAGTGACCTACATGTGCAGAGTCCATCCTGGCGTTGCCCCATTGGTAGAATCACGCAGAGGGCAACTCAGTCTCTTAATTGCTTTTTTTTTAATCTAATATCAAAGATGTTATTTTCTCTTTCCACATTTGCTCATATTATAAAAAGTCTAGAAGACAAGTGCAGCCCCCAAATGCTATGTGGAAAGGCCTGGAATATGAGAGTTTAGAGTAAGCCCTGAAATCCAGGCCCTTGGTCACCTCTAGCTGCAACAGGAGTTGAATCCCAGTGGCCTAGAAGCCCATCTGCCCTGGGGGTTTAAGCTTAGCAATGCCTGGCGTTGGTCTGCAGAACTTCTTATTCTCTGGTCTTTGTTGTGCATATAACAACTCCTGCCAGGTGATTTCAAAAATTGTTTCCTTTGTGAAAAATGTCCCAGGAGAGAAAACAATAGGGTCTGGTTACCAAAGTGGAAAGAAAGTTAAAAAGTTCCCCAAAGCGATCCTACTTCCAAACTGGCAGACTTGCAGAGGGTTGTAAAGATATCCCTTTTGAAGGCCAAGGGCATGGTGTCTTTTGAAGAGCCACACCCCAAGGGACACTGGCTTTGTTAACTCAGTTGCCTTTATCACTGGGCATGCTCATCATGACCGAACTGCCCAGCGAGTCCCGCCAGTGTTCCTGCACTCCTTTAGAGGTTGCACACTGCATGTTGTACCAGCAGGAGCTGAAGACTAGATAATGGAGGAGGGGAGAGAGATCAATGGCCAGATAATGGAGGAGGTGAAAGAGATCAACAGCCAATAATGGAGGAGGGGAGAGAGATCAACGGCCAGATAATGGAGGAGGGGAGAGAGATCAACGGCCAGATAATGGAGGAGGGGAGAGAGATCAACGGCCAGATAATGGAGGAGGGGAGAGAGATCAACGGCCAGATAATGGAGGAGGGGAGAGAGATCAACGGCCAGATAATGGAGGAGGGGAGAGAGATCAACGGCCAGATAATGGAGGAGGGGAGAGAGATCAACGGCCAGATAATGGAGGAGGGGAGAGAGATCAACGGCCAGATAATGGAGGAGGGGAGAGAGATCAACGGCCAGATAATGGAGGAGGGGAGAGAGATCAACGGCCAGATAATGGAGGAGGGGAGAGAGATCAACGGCCAATAATAGAGGAGGTGAAGGTGCTTCGCATGATTCAGGCTTTCTTGGCTCAGGCTGAGGAGACTTGTTTGCAAATGAGTACCGGCAATGAGGGAAAGCAGGAGTGCTAAAGACTAAAATAGGTAAGTCCTGTCATGCAAGAGGGGAATGAGACAAAGGGCGTACATTTTAGACTTGGGATATTAGTATTATTTGGAGGAAGGATTCCAGAATGACTCATCAAACATCCGTTTGTGAGCGCTCAGGTTTAAAAGAGGCAATCCTGGAAATCAGCCGAGAACCTCCAGACAAGTCATCCCCAACAGATCCTGCAGAAGCAGAGAATGTAAAAATTTCACCCAGGTTTCTGCAAAACTCTTAACACTCTTGATGGGAAATATGTGGAACCATGGGCTGGATACTGCTGTAGTTATATGAACTTATAACTTGAACTTGACTCAAAGCATCATTATTAGAAGAGAAATATCTACCTGGGAGAGAGGCTTCTGGCTGCCCTGGGGCTCACTGATTTAACATTTCTATCATAAGCTGCATGCATGTGGAGAGAGGACGCATGCCCATCAGACACTGAGATGGCACAAAGACAGGAGGGAGAATGATGTACAAACATTCAGAAAATATGAATTTCTTGACCACCTAGAAAAGTGGGCCAAATGCTGAAAATCATGATTGCATTTCATTTTCACCTCCAATCCTATGGTATTATTTGCATTTTATAGAGAGGTCCAAGGACAGTCCACTGGTAAGTGGCAGAGTCAGGCTTCAAGCCCTTTGTCAATATTGAAATCTGTGCACTAACCATATGCCTTGCAGCTTTCCAGATGGTATTTAATATGAGTTAAGCCCCAGATGAAGCAGATGTAATGCACAGGATGGTGGAAACATGGCTTAATGGCAGCATGTGTAAAAAGATTTTGGCCCCTGCCAGCAAACACGTGTGTCTCTACTTCTGCATTGTACTCCATTGACAGACATTACTAATTGATCCCAGGACCGTTTTCCACTGAGTTCCAACTCATAATCCTCCCTAACTCTGCAGCAGCCCATAGAGTAAGATTGGCACAAGAGATGAAACTGATTCCTATATGTAAGGGGTTACTGTTAGCTGGTGAGCTTCCCTGGTGGCTCAGATGGTAAAAGCATCTACTTGCAATGTGGGAGACCCAGGTTCGATCCCTGGGTCGGGAAGATCCCCTGGAGAAGGAAATGGCAACCCACTCCAGTACTCTTGCCTGGAGAATTCCATGGATGGAAGAACCTCGTAGGCTACAGTCCATGGGGTCACAAAGAGTCAGACATGACTGAGCGATTTCACTTTCACTTTCATGGTTAGCTGCATACTCATTAAAACACATGCATTCTTAGGCCCCGTTAACAGGAGCCTCATCTCCAGAAATGAAGAAGGCAGTGACGGCTCTGCTCTGCCCTTCAGAGGTTAAGTGGCATCAGGAGCCTTGCATTCAGTATTGGGAAGTCTATTTTTAAAAAGAGCACAGGAGGCAGGATTATGCCATGTGAAAGGGAAGGGGTGATGAAGGGAAGAGCTGGAGGAACTGAGTGTCTCTGTGTTGAAGGGTAGGGCTGGGGACACAAGCACTTGGGGGCGCATTAGAGGCTGCCGGGCACAAGCGGTCTCTGCACAGCCCCTGAGAGAGAGCAGGGTAAAACCAGCATGCTCAAGACATGGAGAGCGGCTTCGACCCAACGAAGAAAGAAAGCTCATCAAATTCGAGTTCTCTAGCAGTGTTGATTTCCTGCACAGAGCTGGTTCCTTGCAGCCTGGGGATTGAAGGAGAGATTCTTGGAGCATGGGGAGAGTTGAGCTGATCTCTGAGTTCACATCAAACCCTCCCCTTGTTGATCCTGACCCCCACACAACATAAAGGACAAACTAGGCCAGGATCTGGGCAGTGCCCAGACCCTAAGGCAGAATGGCAGCAGAGATACACCCGTGTTGAACAGTAGCCCCTCTCACGGGTTTATTTTACAGGCTAGTTTTCAGTGTCTCCCATTCATTAGTTCTTTCAGTCCTCCCCACCACCCTGTGGGGTAAGTACTGTCATTCTCTCCATTCTGCAGGTGAGGAGGCTGAAACACAGGTTACGCGACTCACCACAGCCCTGGAGCTTGTAGGTGATGGAACCAGGATTATCATCATATAAAGTTATGCCGCGTTTGGAAGGAGCAGGCTGTTTATTGTGGCAGATGACGTGCAGGACAGTCAGTCCCATAAAAGGGCCATGTTGAGGGTCCTCAGAGAGGAGGCAGGAGGGCGGGAATGGGCCTTGAGGGAGGAGATTGCAGAGTAGCCAGCAGAGGGGGGACGCGTTGAGGGCTGAGGGTGGTTAGCCAGGGACAGAGTGGGCAGGGGCACAGCCTCCCACAGAAGCCAGTGTGACTGGGGTCAGGCAGGCCTGGCCTAGAGGTCAAGGAGAGAAGGTGGTAACAGTCCAGGGAGGGAGGAGCTCTGGCCGAGACCATGTGCCTTGGCATCTGTGCAGCCAGTGGCTGTCAAGTGGCGCAGGGGAAAGGCAGGGCCCATGCTGTGCCCTAGGACGCAGACCTCCGAGGTTCTGCCCGAGTGTGTAGCCCAGGCCTGCAGCTTTAATTCAGGGAGAAAGTCCTGAAGGCAGATTTGCCACAGGTTGAGTCAGTTAATCTTCCTGTGTCTCCAACGTCCCCATCTGTTTAGTGGGCACACTGACTTTCCCTCCTCCATAGCATGGTTTGGAGGATTCAAGGAGCCAGTGCTGGCTGTGGTCCTGGCCTGAGCTGATATAAACTCAGCTTTTCTCAGCTCCTCTCCTTCAAGTGCAACCAAATGTACCTTGAGAATTATTCAGCAGACAATAATAAAAGGGGCTGTGAAAGCTGGGAAGAAGAAGGCAGACTGGCTGGGGTCCTGAGGACCTGAGACACGACAGCATGGTGAGTTCCGAGGCTTTCTTTTTACCTCCCGTGTGTCTAGACTTGGGACCTAGAGGTCTGTGACCTCGAACCATCAACCGATACAAACATAAAACCCAAGGACAGCCTGCTCCTTGAGCCCGCTACACCCTCTTCCATACCCAGGATGTGCTGGGCTGGCTGCACTGCTGGACGCTGCACGGTAAAGCCCAGCTCACGTCCCTCAGCCAGCACACAGCAGGCAGCAACCCAGGCCTTTGCCTCCTCGTCCTCATCCCAGTGGCTCAAGGAGCCTCAGCCCAGCAGCTTCCCATTCCCATACCCCTCCTGGCAGAGGGTGGCCGGGTGACACCAGACAGCTGATGGGAGTGCCTTCCGCCCCACAGACGTCGCCACAGTTAATGAATAGGAGCCCGGGCAGCACTGTTTTCAGGTACCCAGGGTTCACTCACCAGACGGCTGGCCATACAGCCAAACGCTGGCCCAGATGCAGAGGAGCCAGGTTGCTCATGTATTCCTGGTGGGGAAGTAAAATGGTATGGCCGCTCTGAAAATGATCTGGCAGTTCCTTTTAAAACTAAGACCCAGTGGTTGTACTCCTGGGCATTTATCCAAGAGAAATAAAAACTTATTTTTACCTAGAAACTTGTACATGAATGTTTATAGCAGCTTTTGGTTGTAACAGCCAAAAGCTTGAAACTACCCAGATATCTTTCAGTGGGTGAATAGTTAGACAAGCTGATACATCCATACCATGGAATACTATTCTGCAGTTAAAAAAAAAAAAAAAAAACCCCAAAATGAACAGATGATGAACGCAGCCATGGGAGTGATACTGAGTGAAAAAAAAGCCAGTCCTAAAATGATGCATACTGCCTGATTCCATTTATACCACATTCATGGTGTAACGTAGAGATGAAAGTGTTAGTCGTGTCTGACTCTTTGTAATCCCCTGGACTGTACCTCTGTCCATGGAATTCTCCAGGCAAGAGTACTGGAGTGGGTTGACATTTGCTTTTCCAAGGGATCTTCCCAACTGAGAGATTGAACCTGGCTCTCTTGCCTTGCAGGCAGATTCCTTACCATCTGAGCCACCAGGAAGGACATGGAGATAGGGGACAGATTAGTGATGGCCAGGGTTTAAGGGGTGGGGTGGAGGGTGACCATGGGAATGTAGTCTATTGGTGATGCCGTGACTTCCTGATTGTGCTGTGATTATGGTTTATAGGTAGCAGCGTGTATGAAGCAATTGCCTAAAACTACACACTGAGAGCGCATACATGAGATCTGAACAAACACTACAGGTTGCATCCACGTTCACCCCCTGATTTTGATTCTGCACTGCAATTATTATGCAAGGTGTTACCATTGGGGGGGTGTGTAGGGGGGGTATAGAACCCCACGTCTGTATTTTCCTTCCAGCTCATATACATCTGTAGTTATTTCAAAATTAAAAGTTTAAGAGAGAGAATGCCTTGCAGGTCTTCTAGAAATGCAGGTGTCCAGGCCACACCTCATAGCAATTGAATCAGGATTTCTGCTGGTGGGATCCAGGCATTCAGAATTTTCTAAACTTCCTTAGGTGGTTTGAACACACAGCCAAGTTTAAGGACCTGTCTTCACTCCCCTGAGCAGTTATCCTGGACGTCATCGGTACAGCTGCAGGAGGAGCGCCTGCCCTCTGGCTGGGCACCGTTCGAAGCACTTTGCATCCATCATCTCATTTCACCATTGATAATGACCACTATTGTTTATGCAGTGCCAGGATCAGCTCTCCTTCCCCTTCGTGGACCAGTTCTGATGGCTCTGGAAGCACAGAAAAGGCAGAGCTTCCCCATCCTTAGCACACTCACCTCATTTTGAAAAGGAGCCTGAGTGGATTCTGGTTTGGTGCCATCTCCATGAGTCTTCCCTGTAATAAGAGAGAAAAGGCAGGGGGTTTGGAAGGGGATGGTGACGTAACTTGGGTGTGTTTGTGCTTCTCAAGAGCTCTCTCTCCCCTGTTTCAGAAACAGGTCGGGATGAGTGGGCCTTGGGAAACCTTTGCCCGTTGTAGTCTTTGAGTTTTCACATTTGTCTTCCTCCCGCCTGAAGAGGGCCCTCTGTGGTCTGGATGCATCTGTGCTGATGGGTGATAGTGCCCTGGGGAACATCGCCAATGGAGTGGGGGAAATGGGAAGCCAGAGAGCGTGGTCCGTTGGCCCCAGGGACCTGATCAGCTCCTAGGAAACCGGCAGATACGACTCCAAGGAAGCCCTCATGCATGTGACAGTCACAGACATTCAGGGTGACGCAAAAAGAAACGACAGCTTGGAAGCCAAGGAGGTCCGAGGAAGCCCTCATGCATGTGACAGTCACAGACATTCAGGGTGACGCAAAAAGAAACGACAGCTTGGAAGCCGAGGAGGTCCACAGCTACGTGGGCCTGTTTCCCCTTGTGTGACCTCAGGCCCGGGCAGTGGGGCCTGGAAGACGGGTCACAGGGCGGGCCGTTGTCTGAGGTCGGTCCTGTCACCCGCTGAAGGACAGTACAGCCTTGTTGCAGGAGCACTTAGCAGAGCAGGCCAGCCTGTCCCCACTTCCTCTGCCTTCAGCGCTCGCTCTCTCCCCCCTCCCACTCCTGCGGTCTTCGTTCTAGCACTCTAAAAAGAAACTCTTTGGCTGAGAAAAAAATTTATATGCCTGTGACTGTGACAAGAATGAGTCCGTGTTTGGGCTGGAGGGTGAGGAAGAGAAGCAAGCATGTGAAGTCTTGCCCGCCTCTGGGGGGGCGGGGGGTAGAATCGTGCTGATGTAAGGTGGAAGGCACTTGGAGCTGGTGGTCTCACCGGTTGAGCATCAGGGGCAAAAGTGACCCAAAGGGGAGGCGACCCCGAGGCCTTGAGTCCCCGTCCCGCCCAGTGCACCCTGGCCCCTGCAGGTCTGCTGCGACCCTGGCCTCAGCATCCTGCGTGAAGAATTAGAGTGGTTCCTTTTCCAAAAGAATGAGCGTTCTCTAGAAGATCTCCAGGTGGAGGAGGGCTCAGCCTGTGGTGTTTGTCCTAGTGAGCCCTCTGCTGCCTTCCGTTCAGTGAGGTCACCCTGAGTGCCACCTGGAGGACATGCCTTGGTGGTGGGTGCGGCCTGAGTGAGGCAGCCAGCTGCACCTTTGACAGTGCCCGGCTCAGACCAGCTAGACTGCTGTCAGGGCGGCCAGATGGGACACTAATCTCTTCTGTAAACACAAGCTGAAAGCAGACATTTAAATAAAAGCCAGTATCAGGATTATTTTTTAAAGGAATAGGATGACAGGGCACTTGGTACCCTTGCTATTTCTGGCTCCTCTTTCACTCAGAGTCCCACCCGCCAGAGCCGGGTCGCCTGTGGTCAGAGGGGCGGGGTTGAGGGGGCGGGTGCGGAGAGTGGGAGGGGACCCATGGGGGGGCCACAGCTCCCTGGTTGAGGCCGAGGAGACCCTGGAGCTGGAGGCCGTCTTCCCTGCTGCTTTCTGCCAGGGGCCGCACATTCTGGAAGATGGAGGGCCTGCTGGAACCACCCTTTATTGACACTAAGAAGCATTTTGTCTGGAACACCTCTTCCTTGTACATTTCAGATGGGATCCTGTGGGGAGGGCCTCTTTTCCTGTTTTAATAACCCATTATCAACTACAAAGTTGCCGCTAGTAAAAATATCAATTATCGCTTATGCAATACTTCTGGCATTACTTGAAACCACATTCCATCCTCTTAACATGATGGTTGCTCTGAGCCAAAATTCAGAGTGGGTTTGAGGACAAGTTGTGTACACAGTCATTTAGACGGCCAAAAGAATATATTTTTATCCTGTAAATTGAATGCCAGTTAAGCAGTAGTGATTACTGCAAGAAGCTATAATTTATACCAGGGGAAGTGAAGATTTTTTTTTTTTAAGATAAAAAACATTGCTTAAGTAAGGCCTAAAAAAAAGAAAAAGGAAAAGAAATAGTAGTGACAAAACCCCCAGGTCTCAATGTTGTAGAAACTTGAAGAGCAAACCCTTGGGTTAGAGACTGTGAGTCCATGTGTTCAGTTCCCAGGATACTTTAGAGAGCCACACAAACCACCATTTAATAATGTAGCACCAGGGTGATTACTGTGCCTGAAATTTGCTCCCTAGAATTTGCAGATGAAACACTTGGGTCACGTACTTTGTCTGTGTCCACAAGCTACAGACACGAGTATGCTCCCTGGTCTCACCCCTAAATTGGGAATCTGGGCAGAAATAAAGAACAGTGTCAGAATTTTGAGTTTGACTAACCGGGATGTAATTGTCCTAATCTTTTGCTTGGCTGAAAACGTGATGAGAACTCCTACCATTTGTTCTGAACTTGGACTTCTCCCTGACATTTGTGGGCAGAAGGAAAGAAAAGCAGAGGGGGACAAGAATGTGAGTTCAAATACTTGAACTGTGGCACATCGTGAAGGGAGGGGCTCCGTCAGTGCTCAGAAGGCAGGCCAGATCGTGTGTGCATGAAGGCGCATTGCGGCTTGGAAGCGCTGGCCACTGGCTCCACTGAGGATGGCCTGTTTCTAGAGGCACTGTCTTAGCCCAGGGGCTACATTACACACCCCTGGGAGCCCCTGTACAATACAAGTGTCTGGCCTCTCTAGAAATCCTGATTTACCTGGTGTGCGGTGGGGCTCTGGGAATTGTTATGTTCAAAGTTTCCCAGGGAGCTCTCACCCATAGTCAAGGTGGGACGGTTCCTAGGAAGATCATCAGCAGTGGCTCTCAGGCGTGCTCCTTGGACCGGCAGCTTCAGCATCTCTAGGGAACTTAATCAAAAGGTGAATTGTCATCCCGCCCTTGACCCCCACCCCTTAGACTGACCGAATCAGAAACTCTGGGGCAGAGCCCAGCCGTCTGGGTTTTCACGGTGCACTGGGGGTCTCTAGCTGGTGCTGAAGTCTGAGAACCACTGGTCAACACTAGCAGCAGTTCTCAGACTTTAATGGACTTTAGAATCACCTGGGAGCTTTCAAAAGTCCACATGCTTGGGGTCATGCCTCATACCAATAGAATCAGAACCTCTGGTGGTGAGAGCCAGGCCTCAGGGTTTCTTCTCCAGGAAATCTACGGGATGAGAACCAGTGATTTACATCCCTCCTGGTTTTAAGATTCTAGAATTTGCCTTTGAAATTCTGTCCTGTCTCTCTAGTGTTTCATTTAGGCAGGACATAACGTGCCTTAGCTCAAGGGAGGGATGACAGAGCCCATTTTGTTTTGATGGAGGGGGTGGCTGCTTGCTTATGAGACCGCTGCTCAGAGAAGGGCTCCCCAGGCTCTGCCTTGAGGCTCCCAGCTCACCCTGCCCCCTGCACGGCAGGCGCAGAGACTAGAGCCCTGGGGTGAAGACTTGCAAGAGGAGTTCCTAGATATCCCCCAGCTGATTGGCTCCGGTGCAGTCTGCTCTATCACTTTACGAATACTCATCAGCACCTTCTGTGTGGCTAGTGCTGGGCCTGTCTGCGAGGAGGCTCTGGGCTGTTGGGGTGTTTTAAAAAACGGCAAATTCTACCCCCAAGGAGGCCTTGAAAGAAAGGCCTTAGGAGGGGCCCTCTTAGCTGGAAAGGGCTAAGGCTGCTGAGAAGGTGGCCAGCAATCTGGGCCTTATGGGAAGGGGAGGATTTTGGCCCACAGGGAGGATGGGAAGGGGTGTCCACACTGAGGTAGTGGGCAGGCAAAGGCCCTGGGATAGAGGGTATGGCGCCGGGGTCACTGGGGGCAACCCCCCTCAGGCCTGCTGACCCCGTGGCGTGCATTTCACAGCTGGGAGCTGGGGTGGAGTGCACACCCCACCCCTGTACCTCACCCTACCCCAGTTCCTGGTCAGAGAGGAAAAGGCAGATCTAAGTAATGAGGCCATAAAGCCCCTGCTGATGTGTGGTTTCAGGGAAGGAAGGGAGTGAGGGTCATTAGGGGCAGGAAGCAGCCTATCCTTAACCGGTCTTCTGTCTGGGGCATCCTATGCCCTTTGATGTTCCTGAGGGGCCTTTGAACTTTGAGAAGCTGCAGGTTCTCTGAGCAGCAAGACCCCCTGCAGTCAGCTAATCCTCTCCGGGCACCACCTTTGAAGGGGTAGGAAGTGCTGGGGGCTGCTTTCCAACACCCATTAAAACACCAGCCCCTGGAGGAACTGGGGACAGAGATTGCCTCCAGGTCTGGGGTAGAGGAGTGAAAGGGGGCCTAGGGAGCTACTCTGGGGGAGGAGGGACTCGGGTTTCAGCTTATACTCTGTCTCTTTGAGTTTCTGCCAGACACTTGTTTTAGCTACTCCACACCAGGGCTCCTCCTGTTGGCTAAGAAAATACCTCCCTGAGAGATCAGGCAGTTGTTATTGATTGTTAGTGGAAAGCTTATTAAATCTACACTTCTAAGCAAAGTTGCTAAGTCTAGGTGGGACTGAAAAGAATGTTGTCTAGTTAAGGGATATCAACTGTTAAAAAGGAAACAAACACTCACTGTCCTTTGGTTTCTTTGCAGCGGGGGAGAGGGGCGGGAGGATGGTGGAGGAAGGCCTATGGAACCAATGAATTTAGAGCATTTCTTTTAGTACTTTTAAAAGATGGTTATTTTGAAGGCTAACTATGAGGTTTTCCACAACCAAACCAAATTTCATCCTGAAGTCTGTAGATGGTCTTTGAATGATTCCCAGTTTAAGCCCCTAGACTCTGGCCCAGTCTGCATTCACAGGGTGGCTGGGTTGGACAAAGGCAGAACTGGTGAGGTAGACCAGAAATCTGACTTCAGACCAGAACAAGGGAGACCCTTGGTTCTGGGAAGACTTGCTGCAACTGGCTGTGAAGTATTGGGTGGTCACCTCTCTCTGGGCTCCAGATTCCACATAGACACAGACAGAGGGGGCTTCAAGAGCCCCTGAAGTGGTTAAACTCCTATGGTTCTTTAGAGTCTGAGTCTCCACTAGAAGAGGAATTAATATCCTGAGCATCAATTTCCTGGCAATTTATTTTTAATGTGCAAACTTTTCAAGTACCAAAAAGGAGAGGCAAGGCGAATATCATAGAACACTTCAGGGTCCCAACCCTGCCCCCACACTCTGGCTGTTATTCCCAGACCTCACTGCACCCACCAGCATCTCAGGGACCTGGGTATGTCTGTCTCCCTCTCCCACCCCTCGCCCTCCAAGCCTCAGGTATAGATGGGAGGTAGGAGGGTAGGAACAATACTATTAGGTTGGTGAAAAAGTAATTGTGGTTTTGGACCATGTATTGAAAATCATTATAACTAGGCTCCAACATAACTTTATTAATCAAAATAGCCATTCCATTAAAATCAACACATTTTTGCCAATGAGAGATTAAATTTGTTTATTCATCAAATGCATCGGGATTTGATGAACTCCTGGAAAGCATTTTCTGCCTGCTTCTGGTTGTGAAAGCATTTTCCCTGCAAAAAGTTGTTGAGATGCTTGAAGAAATGGTAGTCTGTTAGCAAGAGGTCAAGTGAATATGGCAGATGAGGCAAAACTTTGTAGCCCAATTCATTCAACTTTTGAAGCATTGGTTGTGCGACATGCAGTTGGACATTGTCATGAAGAAGAATTAGGCCCTTGTTAACCAATGCCAGCTGTAGGCATTGTGGTTTTTGGCACATCTCATCCATTTGCTGAGTACACTTCTCAGATGTAATAGTTTCACCAGGGTAGTTTCATCAGAAAGCTGTAGTGGGTTGGATGGGCAGCTGACCGCTAAATAGTGATCACGACCTTTTTTTGGTGCAAGTTTAACTTTAGAAAGTGCTTTGGAGCTTCTCAGTCCAGCCACTGAGCTGGTTGGTGGTTGTATAAAATCCACTTTTTGTCATATGTCACAATCTAGTCAAGAAATGGTTTGTTGTTGAGTAGAATAAGAGAAGATGACACTTCAAAATGACCATTTTTTTGATTTGCAGTCAGCTCATGGGGCACCCACTTGTCAAGCTTTTTCACCTTTCCAATTTGCTTCAAATGCTGAACGACCCTAACATGGTCGACACTGAGTTTTTCAGCAACTTCTCGTGTAGTTTTAGGAGGATCAGCTTCGATGATCCTCTGAATTGGTCACTGTCACCTTCCGTGGCTGGCTACTGCATTCCTCATCGTCAAGGTTCTCGTCTCCTTTGCAGAATTCTTGAACCACCATGGTACTGTACATTTGTTAGTGGTTCCTGAGCCAAATGCATTGTTGATGTTGTGAGTTGTCTCCACTGCAGACAGCTAATCCAAGGCCCCAGGACATCGCAGGGGCCCTTCTCCACTTCACTGCAGTGCTCTGCTGTGTGGGCCCCAGGGGCCCAGGAGCTTCAACCTTGACCTTCTGAAGCACTCCACAGGGGGCAGTACAGAGGACTTGTGGGGGCCGTAGGTGGCCCTGAAACCGAGAAATCCCGCCCTGTTTACACACTGTTCTCCCGCCTGCAGTGCACAGGAGGTGCTGTCTTGACATCCGGAGCTGGGGGATAACCGAGACTGACTTCATTGGAAGCTTTCAGCCATCTTTCTGTTTCCTGCCCTGTTCAGCCTGGTGCCCACAGTGCCTTTTGACAAATTACACTGTAGGCTAAGACGCAGAAGGCACGTTCTTCTGACTCTTACCCCATCACCCAGTTCCCTTCAGAAAATAAGTGCCAGCCCTCTGTCTAGGCAGACTTTCCTTGGCAGGACCTTGGGAGCACACTGCATGAAGGGAAACACTTTGTACTCTTCAGCTCCCTTGCTGTGTGCTTGCTTGACAAGCCAGAGAGCCGCCCTGGAACCAAAATTCAGAGTGGGTCCCCCCAGCCCTGCAGGATGCCGTTGGCAGACCAGGAGGGGTGAGTGGAGCCATGGGCTCAGACCCACTTATGCCGCATTAACCTGAGTCCTCGGAACCTGCCCCATGCTCCACACTGGCCTCCAGCTAGTGCAGCCAGGCCTAAGGGAAGGCCCACTGCAGATTTGAGGGAGACTATGAGTGACTGCAGCCATGAAATTAAAAGTCGCTTACTCCCGGGAAGAAAAGTTATGACCAACCTAGACAGCATATTAAAAAACAGAGACATTGCCAACAAAGGTCCGTCTAGTCAAGGCTATGGTTTTTCCTGTGGTCGTGTATGAATGTGAGAGTTGGACTATAAAGAAAGCTGAGGGCCGAAGAATTGATGCTTTTGAACTGTGGTGTTGAAGAAGACTCTTGAGAGTCCCCTGGACTGCAAGGAGATCCAACCAGTCCATCCTAAAGGAAATCAGTCCTGGGTGTTCATTGGAAGGACTGATGTTGAAGCTGAAACGCCAATACACTGTCCACCTGATGCGAAGAGCTAACTCATTGGAAACAACCCTGCTGCTGGGAGGGATTGGGGACAGTAGAAGGGAACAACAGAGGATGAGATGGTTGGATGATGTCACTGACTCAATGGACATGAGTTTGAGTAAACTCCAGGAGTTGGTGATAGACAGGAGGCCTCGTGTGCTGCGGTCCATGGGGTCGCAGAGTTGGACACGACTGAGCGGCTGAGCTGAACGGAACTGAAGGGGTGCCAGTGAACCATCATGCAGTTCGGGAGGGAAGCTGGGCCTGACTGCTGCTGCTGTAGCATCTTCACGGGCTTCACAGCGTTCTCAGCTTCAGGTCACGCAGGCCTTTTCCTGGGGCCTTTCTGCACTCCAGGCCCAGAGCAGGCCACACAAGGGATGTGGGACCAGAATGACATTCATGTCAGTGGTTAATTTGAGAAGAGTGTAGTGTTTTTTGTGAAGTCTTCTTCCGAAATAAAAATGGTTTCTTCAATAAATTATCTTTCTTTAAGAAGCTAAGGAGATCCTCGCAGAACTGTTTAGCATTAGAAATAACCTCCTTTGTTTTGCCCTGTTACAATCCACCATTCACTTTTTTAGTTAGCGAGTGAAGGCTTGTGATCTTATGCCATTCTTGAGAAAATTCATTTGCAACTGAGAATGTCCCAGATTTAATTGCACATAAGAGGCCTCTGTGGGAGGTCATTTAGAGAATCCCTGTTTTCAGACATCGTGGTCTAAAGCAATTTAGACATATTCCTTCATTATCCTGGGTGTTCTGTAAAGCCTTTATAGATCTCTAGGTTCTTCTCTTCTAATCCATCACATCACAGTCCTGCGATTTGAGGGCTTAGCACAGATGGCACCGTCAGCACAACCATTTTAGACGGAAAATGGGCCTGAGGTCATACAAAGAGTCAGTGTGAGCCAGCATGGCTCCCTTCTCTAAATCCCCATGACTTTCAGCTTCTGATGTCTGCACCTGGCACTGAGTCTTCTCCAGTTGTGTCATCAGGTTGTTTTATCTCTCTAAATTTGTAAGCCTGTAAGTACTTTGTGGGCCTGCATATACTCTTGCACCAAAGTGATGACATTGGCAGTTCCTGGCACAGTGGTGGTACTCAGGTCACTGAATTAGGTTCTTGTCTCTGCCTGTACAGTTCAGTGTGGTAGCAGTTAGCCACAAGTGGGCCTTTAAATTTATCTCAATTAAAATTTAATAAAATCAGAGTTTCAGTTTTCCAGCCATGTTAGTACCTTCCAAATGTTCCTAGGCCACAGGTGGCCAGTGGCTGCCATACTGGATAGTCACACAGGGACTGTTGCATCATCACAGTACTTGCTGACTTGTCTGTGATCGCTGCCAGATTGTGGGCTTCCTGCAGGCAGGGCTGTGTGTGCCCCTCGGTGCTATGTCCCTGGTACCCTGAAAGTGCCAGTATACGGTAGGGCCCACCCAGCTCTTACTGGGAGAAAGAGTAACAGCTCTGCCTTACATTGTGCTTAGTCTTCTAGATCAAGAATCACAAAATGGAATCATTTTGTGAACCCCTTGAATCCCTGGTTCAAGCCCCTCACTTCCCAGCTAGGAGAACAGTTCTACTGAGTTAGGAACTTTGCCTCAGCTCCCCCAAATAACTGGAGCAGGCCTTTAATATCAACCATGGCCTCTGTCTTTTTGGAGTATCACTCTTTCCACTGTGTTAGACTGTCTTTAGTATTTACTTTGAGATGGTAGCAGGAAGGCCTCTTAAAATGATTATTTAGAAGAAAGTGTCCTTAAGCTGACCAAGTTTACCTACCTGCAAGCAGTCTAGAAGAGATGTATCCAGTGTGCAAATATTAGTAGTATGCCCATTAGTTTTTGGACTAGGATAAAGGTCCCCATGTTCTAACTAACATTTTGCATTGTTTGGAAGTCCATCAAACTTCATAAGGTAAGAAATGAGGTATAAAGCTTGAAAGGGAAGAAGCAAAGCAGTAGTGGCTAGCTGGCAATGGCACCCCACTCCAGTACTCTTGCCTGGAAAATCCCATGGATGGAGGAGCCTGGTAGGCTACAGTCCATGGGGTCGCTAAGAGTCGGACACAACTAAGCAACTT
The DNA here is from genome assembly GCA_006410675.1 of Oreotragus oreotragus. Taxonomy (NCBI): domain Eukaryota; kingdom Metazoa; phylum Chordata; class Mammalia; order Artiodactyla; family Bovidae; genus Oreotragus; species Oreotragus oreotragus. The sequence goes on from SJYX01023995.1 coordinate 409,608, forward strand.
CACTTTTACTTTTCCCTTTCATGCCTTGGAGAAGGAAATGGCAACCCACTCCAGTGTTCTTGCCTGGAGAATCCCAGGGACGGGGGAGCCTGGTGGGCTGCCGTCTATGGGGTCTCACAGAGTCGGACACGACTGAAGCGACTTAGCAGCAGCAAGTACATTTTGTAAGGGAATCATCTGGCAAACTGTTTGAAGCAGTTAGTACTCGTTGGATTGCAAGTCACAAGACATACAATTATCCATGGTTTTCTTATTTATACACAAGCAGTCATTAGTTGTGGAAGAATAAAAAGCAGGACTTGCTCACAACTTCAACCAAAGATGTAGAATACCCAGGAATGATACTGATAACAAAATGAAAAAAGGAAGACCATGATGGTACAAACTGTAAAACTTTGCCAAAGGGCATTCAAGAAAGCCCGAAAGAGTGAAAGGGTGCCTGCATGTCCCTGGATGGCAAGATTCAAAACTCCAGTGGTACCAGTTCTCTCCAAAGTGACCAGTACGATTCTGAACCAAAAGGCTGTTGTTATTGTTCAGTTGCTACATCATGTGTCACTCTTTGCGACCTCTTACAAAGCCGCCTCTGTCCTCCACTATCTCCTGGAGTTTGCCCAAATTCATGTCCATTGAGTTGGTGACGCTATCTAACCATCTTATCCTCTGCCACTCCCTTTGCCTTTGGCCTTCAATCTTTTTCAGTATCCGGTTTTTTTCAGTGAGTTGGCTCTTCGCATCAGGTGGCCAAAGTATGGGAGCTTCAGCTTCAGCAACAGTCCTTCCAAAGCATATTTAGGGTTGATTTCCTTTAAGATGGACTGGTTTGATCTCCTTGCTGTCCCAGGGATTCTCAAGAGGCTTCCACAGCAGCACAGTTTGAAAGCATCTGTTCTTCAGCACTCAGCTTTCTTTATGGTTCAACTCTCACATCTCCTGGAAAAACCATAGCTTTAACTTTGCATACCTTTATTAGCAAAGTGATGTCTCTGCTTTTTAATACACCGTCTAGGTTTGTCACAGCTTTCCTTCCGAGGAACAAGTATCTTTTAATGTCATGGCTGCAGTCACCATCTGTAGTGATTTTGGAGCTAGCACCCGATGAAATATATCACTGCTTCTACTATTTCCCCTTGCCATGAAGTAATGGGACCAGATGCCAGGATCTTAGTTTTTTGAATGTTGAGTTTCAAGCCAGCTTTCTCGCTCTCCTCTTTCACCTTCATCAAGAGGCTCTTTAGTTCCTCTTCCCTTTCTGCCATTGTAGTGGCAGTGTAGTATCATCCGCATATCTGAGTTTGTTGGTAAATCTCCCAGAAATCTTGATTCCAGTGTGTACACTTCATATGTCAGCAAATCTGGAAAACTCAGCAGTGGCCACAGGACTGGAAGAGGTCAGTTTTCATTCCAATCCCAATGAAGGGCAATGCCAAAGAGTGGCCAAACTACTGTACAGTTGCACTCGTTTCACGTGCTAGCAAACAGATTCAAGGAATTAGACCTGATGCACACAGTGCCAGAAGAACTATTGATGTAGATTTGCAACACTGGATAGGAGGCGGTAACCAAAACTATCCCCCAGAAAAAGGAATGTGACAAAGCAGAATGATTATCTGAGGAGGCCTCACAAATAACTGGGCAAAGAAGATAAGCGAAAGGCAAAGGAGAAAAGGAGCGATATACCCATCTGAATGCGGAGTTCCAAAGAATACCAAAGAGAAATAAAGCCTTCTTAAGTGAACATTGCAAAGAAATAGAGGAAAATAATAGAATGGGAAAGACTAGAGATCTCTTCAAGAAAATTAGAGATACCAAGGGAACATTTCATGCAAATATGGACACAATAAAGGATAGAAATGGTATGGACTGAACAGAAGCAGAAGATATTCAGAAGAGGTGGCAAGAATACACAGAATAACAATACAGGAAAGGTCTTAATGACCCAGATAACCACGACGGTGTGGTCACTCACCTAGAGCCAGACATTCTGGAATGTGAAGTCAAATGGGCCTTAGGAAGCTTTACTACAAACAAAGCTAGTGGAGGTGATGGAATTCCAGCTGTGCAATTTCAAATCCTAGAAGATGATGCTGTTAAAGTGCTGTACTTAATATGCCAGCAAATTTGGAAAACTCAGCAGTGGCCACAGGATGGGAAAATGTTAGCTTATGTTTCAATCCCAAAGAAGGGCTGCTGCTGCTGCTGCTAAGTCACTTCAGTCGTGTCCGACTCTGTGTGACTCCATAGACGGCAGCCCACCAGGCTCCCCCATCCCTGGGATTCTCCAGGCAAGAATACTGGAGTGGGTTGCCATTTCCTTCTCCAGTGCATGAAAGAGAAAAGTGAAAGTGAAGTCGCTCAGTCTGTCCGACTGTTAGTGACCCCATGGACTGCAGCCCACCAGGCTACTCCATCCATTGGATTTTCCAGGCAAGAGTACTGGGGTGGGGTGCCATTGCCTTCCCTGCAAAGAAGGGCAGTGGCAAAGAATCCTCAAACTACTACACAATTACTCTCATTTCACATGCTAGCAAGGTAAAGCTCAAAATTCTGCAAGCTAGGCTTCAGCAGTGCATGAACTGAGAAATCCCAGATGTTCAAGCTGGTTTTAGAAAAGGCCGAGGAACCAGAGATAAATTGTCAACACCCGTTGGATCACAGAAAAAGCAAGGGTGTTCCTGAAAAACATCTTCGTCTGCTTCATTGACTATTCTAAAGCCTTTGACTGTGTGAGTCACAACAGACTGTGGAAAATTCTCAAACACATGCGAATACCAGACCACCTTACCTGCCTCCTGAGAAACCTGTATGCAAGTCAAGAAGCAACAGTTAGAACTGGACATGGAACAATGGACTGGTTCAAAATTGGAAAAGGAGTACATCAAGACTGTATATTTCCACCCTGCTTATTTTACTTCTATACAGAGTACATCATGCAAAATGCCAGGCTGGATGAAGCACAAGCTGGAATCAAGATTGATGGGAGAATTATCAATAATCTCACTAACCTAATGGCAAAAGCAATGAGGAACTAAAGCACCTCTTGATGAAGGTGAAAGAGGAGAGTGAAGTAGCTGGCTTAAAACTCAACATTCAGAAACTAAGATCGTGGCATCCAATCCCATCACTTCATGGCAAATAGATGTGGAAAAAAATGAAAGCAGTGACAGAACTTTATTTTCTTGGGCTCCAAAATCACCTAGGATGGTAACTGCAGCCATGAAATTCAAGGACACTTCCTCCTTGGAAGAAAAGCTTTGACAAACCTAGACAGTGTATTGAAAAGTGGAGATAGCACTTTGCCAACAAAAGTCCATATAGTCAAAGCTGTGGCTTTTCTAGCAGTCGTGTTTGGATTTAAGAGTTGGACCATAAAGTGATCGTGGCATCCAATCCCATCACTTCATGGCAAATAGATGTGGAAAAAAATGAAAGCAGTGACAGAACTTTATTTTCTTGGGCTCCAAAATCACCTAGGATGGTAACTGCAGCCATGAAATTCAAGGACACTTCCTCCTTGGAAGAAAAGCTTTGACAAACCTAGACAGTGTATTGAAAAGTGGAGATAGCACTTTGCCAACAAAAGTCCATATAGTCAAAGCTGTGGCTTTTCTAGCAGTCGTGTTTGGATTTAAGAGTTGGACCATAAAGGAGGCTGAGTGCCAAAGAGTGATTCTTTCGAACTGTGGTGTTAGAGAAGACTCCTGAGAGCCCCTTGAACAACAAGGAGATCAAACTAGTCAATCTCAAAGGAAATCAACCCTGATTGATTGGAAGGACTGTTGCTGAAGCCGAAGCTCCAATATTTTGGCCACCTGATGCGAAGAGGTGACTCACTGGAAAAGACCCTGATGTTGGGAAAAATTGAGGGCTGGTAGATAAGGGGGCAACAGAGGATGAGATGGTTGGATGGCATCACCGACTCAAAGGACATGAATTTGAGCAAACTCCAGGAGATAGTGGAAGACAGGGAAGCCTGGCGTGCTGCATTCCATAGGGTTGTGAGAGTCGAACACAACTGAGCAAATGAACAGCAACATATGCTTGAAAATATGCTCAAAAAGCCTTCAAGCTAGGCTTCAGCAGTACATGAACTGAGAAATTCCAGATGTACAACCTGGGTTTCAAAGACGAGCCAGAGATCAGATCGCCAATATTCATTGGGTTGTGGAGTTCCAGAAAAATATTCTCTGCTTCATTGACTACAGTGAAATCTTTGACTGTGTGGATCACAACAGACTGGAAAATTCTTAAAGAGATGGAAGTACCAGACCACTTTACCTGTCTCCTGAGAAACCTGTATGCGGGGCAAGAAACAGCAGTTAGAACCGGGCATGGAACCACTGACTACTTCAAAATTGGGAAAGGAGTACGACAAGGCTGTATACTGTCACCCTGCTACTTAATTTCTATGCAGATTATATCATGCAAGATGCCAGAGTGGATGAATCCCAAACTGAAAGGACTTCTTATGAAACATGATAAACCAAAATCATATGGAAAAGTAAAGTTCTCCAAAAAGACTAAAGAAAGGAGAGGAGAACTGATTTATTTCTTATGCATTGGTAGAGGCATTTTTTTCCTTTATACTCTACAGCCTTTTCATCTGAATCAGTATTGTCCCCTCTGAAATAGTCACGCACCTTAGGAGGCTATATCTTTATTTTGTCAGTGTAGTCATCATTCTAAACTTCTTTGGAATTTCTACCTGAAAATAGCTTCAGACACCCCCTCTACATGTCTATAGACTATTTTCCCAGGCAGGTCAGAAATAACTTGGCTGTATGGATTTTGTTTTTTTTTTTTGGTAAAATTTGCAAGTGTCATTTGACTTCAAGTCTATGAAAGAGACATCACAGACGTTTGCATTCATTGGCTCCGGATGGGCTGTTGGAATGCTCTGAGCAGTGGAGGTGTCTGGGTAGAGGTCAGGAGCCCCCCGAGGAGGTGCTGCTGGTTTGTTTGTGGGTTCATGCTGGGGGCCCTCCCCTCATGCCAATGAGGCCTTGGGGGAAGGGGTGTCAAGGGTAGTCTGTGTGCTGGTAGGCTGCTGTGTCGACCTCGGCGCTCATGTGCCCTGCCATGGGCCCAGCCTGCTCCGGGAGCCAGTGGAACAGAGGAGGACGCGACCGTCTCACTGTGTCCCGACCACGTTTGTCTAGGGGCTGGTGAGCCAGTAGGAGCTGTCTGGGCCAAGACAGCTTCTTGCTGAGAGGACCCAGCTGCAGCCCCGGGGCCTGTGTCCCTCAGGTCTTCACCAGCGCCAGCTGCTGGATGCACCGGTAGCTGAACAGAAGTGTGGCCCGCTGCTGGGAGACGAGGAACGGGGGCTGTGCCGCAGGCCATCGCCAGCAACCTCTTCCTCTGAAGGCAGCATGTGGTGTGGACCGTGACTGTCCTCCCGGCCGGGCTGCCTGGCTTCTGTGAAGCCTGTCCAGGGGTCCCATTCTCTGAGTTCCTGGGCCACACTGGCCAGAGCAGGCGGTTCTATTCAGTTAGCCTGTTGCGGAAGAGAAATGGAATTTAAAGGCACAGGATCAGGAAGATACTGTTCCGTGGCCTTGAGCCTCCCTTCTCTTGTCTGTGGCCGCTCTTACTTCCCTCTTTAACTCGGAGCTCTCTGAGGGCACCTGAGTTTGCAGCTTGGGTGCAGCCAGCTTTCTTTCACTCGGGCATGTGCTTAGAAGCAGCAAGACCCTCCTGTCTTACAGAGCCCACTACTCGCCAGGCTCTTTGGTGTCTGCTGGCCCATATAACCCTCATCTCCATTTCTTCAGAATGTAAACTCCATGGAAGCAGGGGCCTGGCCCAGGCCAGCCCCTGGCACAGTGTCTGATCATAGCATTTGAGCCATATTTGTTGAGTAATGAATGAACGACATTAAGTACCACAAGCCCTGTTCAGTCATAGACCAGGAAGCAGAGGCTTGGAGGGGTAACACTGCTCTCTCGAGGCAGAGCTGGAATTGTCACCCAGGTCAGTGACTCCAAGCCCGGCCCTTTCAAATACAGCACTCCTCTCCTTTGTGAGAAGCAGGGGTTTCATACCATCCTCTTTGACTATTTATTTATTTTCATCAAAGCCATTAGAAAATCAGAGCATGTGTGTAGATGCTGAAGCAGAGTCAGGGGGCGGGCGTGTGGGGACAGAAGGAAGTTGAGCAGGGGAAGCCTCGGCCATGAGAGGTGTGGTGTCTGCTGTTGTTCACGGGGCCCAGAGTGGTAGTTTTGAGGTTAACCTGGCGTGTAACCTCAAGGAGATGACTCCAGTTGTGTAGCCCCAAAAGGTACTCATCAAGAAGGAGGGAAATGACATGGTTACTCCTTTCCCTGTTCTATCCAGAGGCTGTAGAGACATAGCAGTGATGTAAATTGAAAGCGCTCGGGTAAAATAATAGGCCTGTGTCGCTGCATGTTGTGGAGTTAGGTTCTGAAATAAGGATGAAAGGTGAAAACAGTTCATCAGAATTATCTTTGAAAATCACTTTGGAAGGACCACGTCAGATGCTGGACACAGCCTGTCTTAAGTTCATCACCCCTGTCTCCCCAACACTGTTGGAAGTGACAGCTGTTTCTCTGAGCATCAAACAAAATTTGAACTTCATGCGTCAAGACTCCACACCTTGTGCCCTTGTTGGATGAAAAATTTGTTTCGTGAAGCATCAGAGTCACCCTCAGAGTGATGCTGTGCTCACAGAGAGGGGCCCCCAGACCCTGAGAGAAGGGCAGATGGCTGGCTTTCTTCTGTCCTCCTGAGGGTGCGCGGTCACACGCATGCACGCACTCGTATGTGCACTCATTAACCCAAGGAGGGGATAGAATCGCCTGTGCCTTGTTTTCTTTTTCTTTCTCTTTTCCTGTCTTTCATCCTAGTTACTTGAAATAAAAGTTTAAAGCCCATTTGAAATGTGTCTTGTGTGTTTAGGTATATGTATATGTTTATATACTTACACGTGCAAATCCTCAGCAAGACTACTTTGAGGGAAAGCCAGATATGACTCGGCACCAAAAATCTGATCAAAATTTGACCTGACATCAAAATCCCATCCATGTAAACCCAAGAACATGAGTGCTTTTTTGATTTCAGTGCTCTGGTTAGCTAAGAGGGTTATGTACTATATACGATGATGTTCCTTATCCATTTTCACCTACTATGCTGTAATCCATTTTAGCAAAATGCACTTAACGTCTACACTATTTTGGTTATTCTTTATCCATTAGTGATTCAGAACTCCATCGTGTTTTGGGATTATTTGTATTCTGGGGACCTAGGGTGGAGGCCATAGATCTACTCTGGTAGTTTAAGTGTTCCTGAGTCCCTGCAAGTTGATGAGCTCAGTTTCCTATATAAAAATAAAAACAACTTCTCTGAGGTGAGAGAATATGGATGCTGTGCTCCCTATAAATGGGGTTATTGATGATCATGACAATCAACCCTATTGTTCAACCTGTATAAATGAGTGCAGCCTGGTACCCCTGGTGACTTTTAATCCTTGAAGGTAGAGTTTCTGAGTAGCTATAGGTTGAGGGTAGTCTGGTTCTTGGCAAATAGGTAGTGGTCGTAAAGAATTTCCCCTTCTACGGTAATGTTGGAGGTGTTTATTATTATTTTGTTAATCAACAGTAATGATCTCCTGGAAACTGCTGTGGGCCTTTCCTGTTATTTCAAAGTCAGTAAACATTTATTGAAAAGGGACTGGCAGGCAGTGTTCCCCAGGGACAGCTGAAGCAGGACTCAAGCCAGCCTCAACCCCTTCCCTGGAGAGACTGCCCTCACGGGAGCCTTTTTAGGGTCTTCCATTCCACCTGAGCACCTATTTCACAAACCCAGCCAAGAGTACTATGAAGGGAGGTAGCCCGGTCACAAGCCTAACATCGAAACACTCAAGCATCCAAGGGACAGGCTCTGAACCAGGTGAAACAGAAGTTTCCGCAATGGGTACCAGCCCCAGAACACCTGGCATCTCCTGCGCCTTCCAGGATTTCAGTGAAGCTAGCAAGGCGGGTGCATTGCCTTTCAGAATTCCCACATGGTATATATTGAATCTCCTGAAGCAGATTTGGAAGCACCATGTTCTTTTGTCTTAAGATAAAGTCTACTCAAGGCCATGACGTCATTGTGTTTGATAAATGTGTACCACGTGTGACGTGAGACCCACCTATGTCCTTAATCTCAGTCACTTAGGGTTAAAGTTGCTTTAACTTTGTGCTTAATGCTGCATGTTCTGTTAAATATAATGTTACCGCAGACATCAACCTAAAATAACATGAAATTTCTTCAGTCAAGTGATCTTTAACTTAAACTAAAAATAGCCTAAGCTGTAGTTTATGTAGACCTCAAATATCAAAACTCCTACCTAAATGCGAGTTCCTCAGTTTGTGAGGCTCTTGAACATTTTAAACCAGATCCAGCACCATCTGTATTCGAGACAAGCTCCAGAAACCCGAGAACAGCACTCCTTGCTGATCCTGCTGACCAGAACATTCCTTAGGAAAGCCCCTCTCTGGGGGCTGGCAGCATGAACCACTCACACAATGCCCTGTGGGCACACGGGTGTCAAGGGCACAGTCAGCTTTTCTGAGCACTTTGGTGGGCAGAGCTTTCTTTCCAGAGAGACCAGGCTCTCTGGCCAGCAGAGTCTGGCATATGGGCGAAAGAACCTCTTTGATTTTACAAGCAGCTTGACCACGGGGAAAAAAGCTGGAAGTAAGTCACGAGTGAAACATTCCTCCATACGTGGCGAAGCCATTCTGCCAGGGCTTGGCTGTCCTCCGACTGTGGTTTCCCAAACAGCAAGGAGCGTCTGGGGGCCACTCAGGACGTCCCAGCTTGGGATGTGGGAGGGGGGTTAGGATCCCAGGTTGAGTCTCTCTGGGATTGGAATCTCCCGAGGGGCAATGACAAATTGACCTGCTCCATGTTTTGTGTTCACACTTTATCCTTAATGATGGAGTTTGGAGCCACTTTTTTCACGAGACCTTGTATTTATATAACCTCTACACCAGAGTTCCCTGGAAGCCATCAGCATTCTCAGATCTACCCATTTGAAAGTCCTGTCACTCATTTTATTTATAGATATCATATCAAACCCTAAATCAAATTTAAGGTGACTTAATATCTTTTGCAGTCAGTTCCTATCTTTCCTGAAACAAAGAGATGGATGTGTGTGTGTGTGTGTGTGTGTGTGTGTGTGTGTGTGTGTAGATAAAGGAATGAAAAGTGAAGTGAAAGTCACTCAGTCATATCTGACTCTTTGCAACCCCATGGACTATGCAGTCCATGGAATTCTCCAGGCCAGAATACTGGAGTGAGTAGTCTTTCCATTCTCCAGGGGATCTTCCCAACCCAGGGATCGAACCCAGGTCTCCCGCATTGCAGGCAGATTCTTTATCCTCTGAGCCACAGATGACAAGCAGGAAAAAAAAAGTAAAAACCTGAGTAATACCATTAATTACTCTTATTGGTCAGATGTATCTGATAATTTCTAGGCTCTGTACTTAACCCTAATTGGATGGATTCCTGGCATCTAGGCAGGAAAACAAGATTGCATCTACCCAGAGATAGTTTTCAATGTTCTGTTGAGCAGGCCACTGCCCTAGACCAGCACAGCTACTGTGGATGTGGATCCTCCAATTTTTGGATGTTTTCTCCTGCATCAAATAGTTAATCCACTTGATAAATATTTATAGAGTACTTGCTCTGTGTCAGTAGTGGGTGGACAGGCTGGGATGGAAAGCTGCGCTGAGGGCACCTGGTGGGATGGAAGAGCCCATGGGAAATCCCAGAAGCGGGCATTTTTCAAGGAGAGGTTTGGCAGGAGAGGCCTGGACTGAGGGGAAGGGGGCGCCAACGTGTAGGCAACACTGCAGAAACCTTCCTGTCTGACAGGATAGCAGGGTAGTGGTTGGTCAGCTGAGCCATTAACCGAAAAACTGGGTCAAGAGGGGAAATGCAAAGAAATTATACTTAGGTTCTTAAACATTCGGCTCTTTTGTTTTAAGTAATGAAAACATTCACTTTGTCACCAATTTTGTGGTGGGGCGAAAGCCTTTTCTCTGAGGGAAGCTGGCTGGGGTTCCCATCACCTTCCTCACAGAAACCATGACTATAGTGTGATGAGCTTGAGTTCAGTGTCTTTTTTTTTAGATTCAGCAGACCTTGAAAGACCCTTGTGAACAGTCTAAGGGCAGATTTTTATGATTTTTTTCCTCAACTTCTACCGTTGTCTTGCCCACACCCAGCTTGGCAGCAGCCTAGTTTAGCTTCTAGCTAAATTGCTTTTCATGAAAACTTTACTTTTATGCTCATATTACACTGGTTAACATAACATGTAACCACATGTATTGATTGAAATAACAAGTATTAGTATTATAAACAGGCTTGAGTATAAATTCAGTTCACCTTTGGTATGCACACCCTCAGCTATAGGAATGGGTCCGCTGGGTGACCAGAGGGAGCAGGAGCTCGGGTGCCAGACCCTGTTGTTCCAGGGATGGGAGCGGGGTCAGCTCCCCAATTTCATGTGGGGTGGCCAAGGTAGCCTGTCTGTCCAGGAGCACGGAGTGGTCCTGGAGTGTGCGGAGTGAGAATGCAAAGGAACTGGGGAAAGACAGTCGGAGGCGCGTGCGGAGAGCTGGGAGAAATACGGCCGCAGAGGCGTGTTTAGAACCTCTTGGCACCGTCGCCTCTGGGTCCGCCTCATCTCCCAGGCTGATCTGATGGCTTATTGTGCCCCACTGTATCTTCTCTTTCTAGGCCATTTCTGGCACTTGAGAATCCTCTCTTAAATATGTCTGAAGGAATGCACAGGTGTGTGTTGACAAAGAGTGAGCAGCCCCGATGCACGGGGAATCTCTGCCCTGGAGGTCACAGCTCAGCAGACAGCGGGCCGTCTGATCGCGGGCGTTCTGTTTCTCGGCTTCCCCTCTCTCGCAGCCCGTTTGTGAACTGAGATCATTGTTCCGCTTATAGTTAGCCTCCCTCATCTACATCAGCATCCTGTTGTCTTCCAGGCACAGCTGGGTGGGGAAGGAGACAGGTATGATCTTGGTGGACCCAGGTATAGGGATGTGAATCAGAAGCCGTGAGTGTTCGTGAGTTTTCGTAAGTCAGAGTCTTGGCTGGCACCAGCCCTTAGCTTAGTGACTTCTCTGCAGGCAGTGAGATACTGAAGCATTACACCAGGATATGTTAGTGTGGAAAAGCAAGTCTAACCATCAGAAGAACTGTAATACTGCATTTAATAAAATTGGTTCACTCATTTATTATTCATTTGTTAGGTGAATGCTGTTGTTTACATGGTCGATCAGTTCCTGCTCACTGAGTAAGCGAGTCATCACCCTCACTCTTTCTCTTTAAGCTCTGAGAATGGCAGGGAAGCAGGCCTCTCCTGTGCTCCTGTGTGTGACTGAGCTGTGATCTAGGTGGGCACAGGGTGCTGGCGTCCGGGCCAGGAGATGAGAAGCCTGTAATGAGCGCCCTCTCCCCCTCTCCCTCGGGCAGCTTGGGGATGAACCACGACGATGACCACTCCTCCTGCGCCGGCAGGTCCCACATCATGTCGGGAGAGTGGGTGAAAGGCCGGAGCCCCAGCGACCTCTCCTGGTCCTCCTGCAGTCGAGATGACCTCGAGAACTTCCTCAAGTAAGTCCTCAAATCATTCTGTACCATCAGTACAGTAGAAAGTGCTACAATACTTCCTAAAGCACAGTAGTCAGGGTATCAGCCGATAGGAGCAGAAGTGAATCTCTCACAGTTCAGCTGGAGAGACTTCCTTCCAGGTGTGCATCTGGTGTGACGTTGGCCACCTTGCTGGTGATCAAAAATTTTATCAGTGGAAATGTCAATGCAGTGACCATGTCTTGGCAAGGTTTCATTTCACTCCTCTTCATTATTTTGACCATGAGTGGGCACCACCCCAGTGGCACCCCCTGGCTGCTATAGAACTGGGTGCTTCCCCAAAGCTCAGGCTGCTTCCCTCGATGGAAGTCCATTTGCTGGGAGGAGGGCTTGCTTACCTTCCTTACGTGTGGGGCTAGGACGGGTTTTTCTCATAGCCACTTTCTTTCCAGAATGGGTCTGCCTTACTCCGTTACAGATTTCAGTGGAAGAATTAGCTGTCTGATGTCAGACCTTTGTCAAACAGAGTCTGTACTCAAGTACTGTGTGCATCCCTTAGTGTTAGGACCTCAGGGCAGAACTTATAGGCTTGACAGGCAGACCCCAGTCGCTTCACCACTCGACTGCATCATCTGTACCCCCACAGAGACAGAAGGGGTCAGTGAGTCTCTGCTATACACAGAGCTTTTATAGTCCTGTAACACAGTGGAGTGCTCAGTGAACTCAGGAAGGAAGATCAAAGGGATCACTCTGGCTTCTGTCCTCATCCTGGGTCTTCTTTTAGGATGTTTCCTGTAGCTGGGAAACTAAGGGCCTAGAAATGGCCTTGTTAGTTTTAATATAGTCAGCCTGTGTGTATTGCGTGCATGCAACTCTTTTCTTCAAGAATCTTGGCAAGAGGCTGGGTTTTCTTTTTCCTACCATCTGCCTTGTTTTAGGAATTGAAAAATAAAAGCATTCAAGTCTTTAACTCCTAAAGGAGCCACAGCCATACCACCCCCCGGTTGTTTTTCAGCGCTGTCCTCAACATCTCTGAACATTTCTGCCCTGGTTGAAATCCTTAAGTCTTTTGCATGATGTGCCGCCAGCCAGCTTTCATGGCCAGGCAGGACACCTGGGCTATCCAGTGTCCAGAACCTGACAGACCCCGCCCCTAAGAAAGTCTGCAGAATTGGAAATAAGCTTGCTTGCTTGATTGTTTGCTTATTTATTTTAAAGCAAAATAACCCTAACTCCAATTTTTTCTTGCTTCATTCTGAGAACATACCATAGCAATCTATTTCAAAAGCATTTCATCCAAGAAAGCACTCAGACTCCCCAAGAAAAATACATTGCTATGTGAGTGATACGCCCGGGCCACTTCTTGTTGCCCAGCTCTCGTGTCCTCCAGGGTAAAGATCTGCATTCAGCTATCTGGAAAAGAGCAAAAGGTATAGTCCCCGTGTCCGGTGCTTGGTCATCTCCCCATAAATAACTTGGAGAGCACTGCTGCTAAGTTACTGGCAGAGCAGAACAAAAACCTGGGAGGTACGTTTGCAAACCGACTATCTTCTTGGCTGTTTCAGGTCGAAAGTCAGCACCTGTTTGCTGGTCACAGACCCCAGGAGCCGGCACGCGGTGCGCCTGCCCCACAAGCTGCCAGGCATGCACTACAGTGCCAACGAGCAGTGCCAGATCCTCTTTGGCACCAATGCCACCTTCTGCAGAAACATGGAGGTAAGCTGCCTCGGGAGAGGAGGGCTGGCTCGGAAAGGAGCATCTGGCTTCTGTTGGTGGATACAGGTATTTACACTCCACACACACACACATATGTGTATACATGTATATGCATACATGCATGCACAGAGCACCCAGTATGAGTCACACTTGCACAAACACATACTCTGTCACATAAGCAGCTTTGCAAAGGGGTGGTTCAGAGTTATGGCTGACACTAAGCCTAATATTTTGTTTTTTAATATAGAGGTCTTTCTTGGTAATATTAAGACACTAGGAAGAAAGTTAATCAGCNCAGCTGGAGAGACTTCCTTCCAGGTGTGCATCTGGTGTGACGTTGGCCACCTTGCTGGTGATCAAAAATTTTATCATTGGAAATGTCAATGCAGTGACCATGTCTTGGCAAGGTTTCATTTCACTCCTCTTCATTATTTTGACCATGAGTGGGCACCACCCCAGTGGCACCCCCTGGCTGCTATAGAACTGGGTGCTTCCCCAAAGCTCAGGCTGCTTCCCTCGATGGAAGTCCATTTGCTGGGAGGAGGGCTTGCTTACCTTCCTTACGTGTGGGGCTAGGACGGGTTTTTCTCATAGCCACTTTCTTTCCAGAATGGGTCTGCCTTACTCCGTTACAGATTTCAGTGGAAGAATTAGCTGTCTGATGTCAGACCTTTGTCAAACAGAGTCTGTACTCAAGTACTGTGTGCATCCCTTAGTGTTAGGACCTCAGGGCAGAACTTATAGGCTTGACAGGCAGACCCCAGTCGCTTCACCACTCGACTGCATCATCTGTACCCCCACAGAGACAGAAGGGGTCAGTGAGTCTCTGCTATACACAGAGCTTTTATAGTCCTGTAACACAGTGGAGTGCTCAGTGAACTCAGGAAGGAAGATCAAAGGGATCACTCTGGCTTCTGTCCTCATCCTGGGTCTTCTTTTAGGATGTTTCCTGTAGCTGGGAAACTAAGGGCCTAGAAATGGCCTTGTTAGTTTTAATATAGTCAGCCTGTGTGTATTGCGTGCATGCAACTCTTTTCTTCAAGAATCTTGGCAAGAGGCTGGGTTTTCTTTTTCCTACCATCTGCCTTGTTTTAGGAATTGAAAAATAAAAGCATTCAAGTCTTTAACTCCTAAAGGAGCCACAGCCATACCACCCCCCGGTTGTTTTTCAGCGCTGTCCTCAACATCTCTGAACATTTCTGCCCTGGTTGAAATCCTTAAGTCTTTTGCATGATGTGCCGCCAGCCAGCTTTCATGGCCAGGCAGGACACCTGGGCTATCCAGTGTCCAGAACCTGACAGACCCCGCCCCTAAGAAAGTCTGCAGAATTGGAAATAAGCTTGCTTGCTTGATTGTTTGCTTATTTATTTTAAAGCAAAATAACCCTAACTCCAATTTTTTCTTGCTTCATTCTGAGAACATACCATAGCAATCTATTTCAAAAGCATTTCATCCAAGAAAGCACTCAGACTCCCCAAGAAAAATACATTGCTATGTGAGTGATACGCCCGGGCCACTTCTTGTTGCCCAGCTCTCGTGTCCTCCAGGGTAAAGATCTGCATTCAGCTATCTGGAAAAGAGCAAAAGGTATAGTCCCCGTGTCCGGTGCTTGGTCATCTCCCCATAAATAACTTGGAGAGCACTGCTGCTAAGTTACTGGCAGAGCAGAACAAAAACCTGGGAGGTACGTTTGCAAACCGACTATCTTCTTGGCTGTTTCAGGTCGAAAGTCAGCACCTGTTTGCTGGTCACAGACCCCAGGAGCCGGCACGCGGTGCGCCTGCCCCACAAGCTGCCAGGCATGCACTACAGTGCCAACGAGCAGTGCCAGATCCTCTTTGGCACCAATGCCACCTTCTGCAGAAACATGGAGGTAAGCTGCCTCGGGAGAGGAGGGCTGGCTCGGAAAGGAGCATCTGGCTTCTGTTGGTGGATACAGGTATTTACACTCCACACACACACACATATGTGTATACATGTATATGCATACATGCATGCACAGAGCACCCAGTATGAGTCACACTTGCACAAACACATACTCTGTCACATAAGCAGCTTTGCAAAGGGGTGGTTCAGAGTTATGGCTGACACTAAGCCTAATATTTTGTTTTTTAATATAGAGGTCTTTCTTGGTAATATTAAGACACTAGGAAGAAAGTTAATCAGCCTGTTCCTCTTGGAGGTGATCAGGTATCAGGCAACATAAGGGTATGTTGCCTGATACCAAATCCTCACAGATACAGAAGAGAGCTAAACTACTGGATGTTGGAGGGTGTCATATGGAGAACATTTAGTGAATGATAACTTGATTATATGATAATAGTGTTAATAGCCCCATTAAAATGTTACCATTTTTTTGAGCAGTGCCCACATGTTTTGCCCTAAAGCTTCCAACGTGCCTGATCCCAGTTTACGATTACCCCAGACTCCCCAGGTTACTCTCCCCAGGGTATAGGTGGTAACACCAAGCCTCAGGGGTGAACTGAGTGTTCAGAATGGCTTGGCCAGGAAGTAAGCAGAGGAAGGATTTGACTCAAGTCTGTTCACCCCCAGAGCACACACTTTCTGACCATTCTTCAGGTAGCATGGCCCCTTCTGTGGGTAGAAGTGTGCCAAGAAGGATGTGCTGAGCCCTGGGGCAGGCAGTCTCTGTGCTGGGGTCCCTGGGGAGAGGCCAGAGCAGCCTGCGGTTCAGCCAGAAGTTGGCAGCTGGCTCAGGAAGGGGGGCAGAGTCGTCGTGGGGGGGGTAGGACCAGCTTGGGATGAGTGGGACTCAGGAGCCACGCAGCGACAGTGGGCCTGGAGCTCAGGGCGGTATCTAGTCCGAGGGAGGCAGCCTGAAGGGCTGGGCAAGTGCCCAGAGCAAGAACTCAGGATGGGAGCAACTCCAAGACAGCCCGGGACTGCGCCTTCAGAATGGGACCTCGGGCGGGATCCCGGCCAGCACAGCAGGTCAGCCTGGGCCCCTGAGGCGGGCTGCTGCCTCGAGCGTTTCCTGCTGTGTGTGAATTGGATCAGGAAGTCTGGGTGGAACCCACAGGGGGGACACTGCCTGCTGTTGTTCAGGGTGCTGCAGAGGCTCATGCCTCATGACTGGGCCAGCGCCTCCTGCCGGCTGTTTCCTCATAGGGCGTTTGTCCGCAGGGTTGTCTAGAATCTTTCTCTCCCGTTCCCCTGTGGAGGGGTCAGCAAGGGTCCCTCCCAGGCCCTGGTAACAGGAAGCTGCCTCCCACTTCACATCCAGCCACGGCTGGGTCGAAGGTCACCTCCCTGGGAAGATGGGACCAGGCCCAGGGTCTGACCAACCCCAGAGGTCTGCCACTCACCATCTGCCTTGATGTGTCTGGCGCTCACCATCTGCCTTGATGTTAAGGCCTGACTGTTCAGGTATCATATGCTGGCCAAGAGGCATCCTGTTTGCCGGCCCCAACCTTCAATCCCTTAAAGTTTGTGATGGCACAGGACTCCTGGAGAGGGCAGGTTTCAGAGGGCCCTTTGATGGTCCTGCAGCAGCAGGAGAGCTGTGTGCATGATATCCTAGAGGAGGACTCTGAGCATTCAAGAAGGGTAGGAGTGCCTGGGCCCCCAAGGGGGAGAAGAGGGAAGCACCCAGCTGAGTCAGTGGGCACGCCATGGCCACTCTGCCCACTGTGGAGTGTTCCCTGCCCTGCAGACCAGGCTGAACTGGCCCCACAGGTGAGCAGGTCTGACAGGTTGGAGCTGGACACAGGCTGCCCCCAGGATACTGGCTTCTAGCAGCTAGACTATTGCATACCAGTTGGGTCAGTAGTGATGGGAGGAATGGTATACAACTCCTGGAGGCTCATGATTCCCTAGGCTAGACTCTTTCTTGCGTTGTCACGTAACACCCTGACTGCACTCCATGAGGGCAAGAGCTTTGAACCCCACTTAACAGATAAGAAAACAGAGGCTGAGAGAGGCTGGGTAATGGACCAAGGTCACTCAGCCAGAAAGGGATGGGCTAGATGTGACTATTACTACAGGAGAAAAGGACAGATTCCAAAGGAGAGGAAGGTGATTTGGTATTTTATTTTCTTCATTGGCATCTTTTTGCTAGAAGAGGGCAGTGAGAGGTCAGCAAGTCATGATCAGCTTAGCTTCTCTCTTGAAGCTCAAAATATGACTACATAAAGGGAGATCTTTTTGCTTTATAAGTTACAACGCAGCTGAGCATTTATTCCTGCAGCTCACTAAGAACCACAAAATATGCTTCCCTGCTTGCCTTTTTTTCTGAGAATTTCACCAATACCAAAACAGAATTGGCATTTTTCTCCCCCAATCCTAGCAGTGTTACTGACCAGAGTTTTTGGCCTCTTTAATCAATAGAAATTGATCAGAAGCCAGACAAGAAATTCAGGCAAGGCTTCACTGGGGGCCCTGCTGCAGCAGGGGGAGCAAGTAACAGGTTCCCATGCTTGCTCACTTCCTGAGGGTTCCTCATCTGGAGCGAGCAGTGTGTCCAGGGGTTGGGCTGGAGGGCTGGTTCAGGTGATTTGCCCACCCTTAGGTGGTGCTGGGTGCAGGGGGATGTGCAGGGCCCTGATTTTGTTCTCGTCACCCTGTGTTTGCTCCTGGCTCTTCAGAAGTGGCAGCTGGGTTTTGTTTTGGGGTTTTTCTTGAACAATTCTCTATCTTGCTGACCAATATGCTCCAGCTGCACATATATGTGGTTATTTTTAGTCCCTTATACTTTTTGTATTCTGTTGCTCGAGGAGAGGCAACAGTGCCAGGTGCAGGCACTGCACCAGAGGCTCCCAGGTGCCAGGCCCTAGCATGTCTCAGCAGGAGCGACTCCTCAGGGGCGTGGAGGTGCGTCCGCGAGCTCAGCCGGCTGGGCGTCAGCCTCAGCTGGTGCTGACCGTCCTGCTTACGAGGCTGGTGGTGCCTCCTTTGGCATGACTCTGCCAGTTAGGAAGCAGTAACTTCTCACGCTGGAGGAGAGGTCACACTAATGCCAGAGATGTGCTGGTGGAGGAGACGGACAGTTGCCTGTGGGACCCAGGCCTTGGGGAATGCTGCCCCCAGCCGGGGCACCATCCTGTGGGATTCTCAGGCTCACGTGACCAGCGTTTTGCTCGTCTGTGCACTTGTAGGTCTGTTTCAGTTGATGTTCAGTGTGACAGGCACACATGTTGAACTGTTCCTTTCTTCCTGCAAAACTGACTCTGTGCTGGGGTGAGCCCCTCCCCTTGCTCCTGATCCTAGTCCTGTTGTTATCTGCCTTTCACCTACTCTGTTCCAGTTCTGTTTGCCTTCCTGCTCTCCCTCAAACCCAAAAGGCCTGCTCCTGGCACGGACACACTGTGCTTCCTGCTGTTTCCTCTACCTGGACGCTCTTCTCCCAGTTGTCCACGTGCCTGAGCCCCTCATTTTGAGTTCGTTTGTTTGCTCAGATGTAACCTTCTCAGGGAAGCCTACCACCCTGTATAAAATTGCCATCTGGTAATTCTCCCTGTTCTTTGGCCATCTCATGTGAAGAGCTGACTCATTGGAAAAGACTCTGATGCTGGGAGGGATTGGGGGCAGGAGGAGAAGGGGACGACAGAGGAGGAGATGGCTGGATGGCATCATGGACTCAATAGACGTGAGTCTGAGTGAACTCCGGGAGATGGTGATGGACAGGGAGGCCTGGCGTGCTGCGATTCATGGGGTTGCAGAGAGTCGGACACAACTGAGCGACTGAACTGAACTGAGCTCTCCCTGTCACCTCTGCAGTACCCAGATCTCCTGACCCCCTGAGGGAAAACCCTGCTTTCATAAACTTACCTTTTAATATGCTATATAATTTCCTTGTTTACATGACTCTTTTTTTTTTTTTAAAGATTTATTCATTTAGCTGCATCCGTCTTAGCTATGCCACATGGTGGAATGTGGTGTGCAGGTTCTGTAAGTCTGGTGCACAGGTAGAGTTGCTCTGTGGTGTGTGGGATCTTCATTCCTCGACAAGGGATTGAACCTGTGTCCCCTGCATTGCAGGGTGAATTCTTAACCACTGGACCACCAGGGATGTCCCCATGACTATTGTTTTCTATTGTTTTGATAATCTCTCTCTTCTAGCTTTTAAATCCTTCCAGGACAAGAATCTTACTTTTCCATACTATTATTTTACAACTGCCTGGAACATAGTAGGTGTTCAACAAGTATAAAGTTGTTCTGAGGTCCATTCATGACCCTAACAGTAAATTTAAGTTATGTTAACCCAACCACTGATGAAACTGTAGACAAGCTCACAGGTGAGAAGAAACCCTTACAGGGCCCCTCATAGAATGAATTGGCTCTCTAAGCCCGAGTCCGCATTTATCCATCTAGTTCCTAACAAGTATAAAGTTTTTCTGAGGTCCATTCATGACCGTAACAATAAATTTAAGTTATGTTAATCCAACCACTGATGAAACTGTAGACAAGCTCACAGGTGAGAAGAAACCCTTACAGGCCCCCTCGTATAATGAATTGGCTCTCTAAGCCTGAGTCCGCATTTATCCATCTAGTTCCCCAACATACATGTTAGACTCTGTCAGATGTTTTGCAGGGGTTTATGCAGACCTTTCCTGTGGCTTCCTCCCAGCACAGTATAAATCTGGTAGTGAAGGACTGCAGCCTGCTTCTTAGTGGCCATCTCTCTTTGTGCATTAATGAAAACCACTGTTAAAATCTGAGACTCCTGGTGAGTTAATACACGTAAGATGCTGAGAACTGGGTCTTGTCAGATGTTTTGCAGGGGTTTATGCAGACCTTTCCTGTGGCTTCTTCCCAGCACAGTATAAATCTGGTAGTGAAGGACTGCAGCCTGCTTCTTAGTGGCCATCTCTCTTTGTGCATTAATGAAAACCACTGTTAAAATCTGAGACTCCTGGTGAGTTAATACACGTAAGATGCTGAGAACTGGGTCTGTCACAAAGTAAGCACCCAGTCGTTTGAGCTGATACATATGTTGCTGTTCCCTTTCTGGATAACGCTGGTTCCTATCTTGGGTGTGTAGAGGGGAGAGCACAGAACTAATCTATCTGTGTACATCTCCAGGATCAGCACTTTTCTATATTGAATTCCTCAGGGTCATGAAAATTTAAGCATTATGTAAAACTCCAGAGACATTCTGCACCAACCAGCAAGGTCTTGTGATCCCAAGCCAAATCGATCTTTATAACCATTATTATTCTTAAATGCCCTGGAGGATTCACATGGATATCGTGTAATGAAATGATCATGGTCCCAACATTGCCTTTAAATTTGTCATCCTGACATCTGCCTTTGGTGAAAATGGAGTATCAGGGACCAGATTTATCTTCCCACCTGAAGCAACTAAGAAATCAGACAAAATATATGAAATGATGATTGTCAGTGGTCATCCAGTAAGGAAGGGCCATGATCCTTGGGAGATATGAAACAAATGAGATTGCCCTGGCTTACTGCCTGGGCAGTCTCCGGGCTGTGGCACGGGGGGCTTGGGCTGCAAAGAAGCATCAGGTTTCATGAGTTGAAGAAACAGAGCCAGGAGTCCTAGGAGGCTGGGGCAGCTAGGATTCCCAGAGCAGAGTATCATAGACGAAACAGTGTTACCAAGAGAGAACCTCAGAGGTCTGCCAGGATCTGCACGAATCTTCAGCTTAGTGCTGAGAAACACGTGTGTGTGAGAAACTACCCAAGGCCGAGAAAAGAGCCATCTGAAAGCATTAGCAGGAACAAGCTCCGAGGCGCACAGGGGCATCAGGTAGAGGACACAGAAGGGTGCTGTATCAGCAGCGTGGCAAAACTAACCCACACTAAATGCTGACCTGCTCCCACCCAATAAACCTTTAAAGCAAAATCTGAAAGGATCAAGCTGTTTCCAAGTAACTTAGCCAAGTCCTAGAACAAAGCTCAGAAGCATTTATAGAAATACAAAACCAACACTCAGTAAAATAAAATTCACAGTGTCTAGCATCAAATAAAAAATCACCAGGCCTTCAAAGGGGAAGGAAAATACATCCATAATGAGTAGAAAAATCCATCAAAATTGACCTAGAAATGACACAGGTGATAGAATTAGTAGAGAAACATATTAAAACAATAATTATAACCATATTCCAGGTTCATGAATATAGCACAAAGAAAGATTGAACGTGTTAAGCAGAGATATGGAAGATATGGAAAAGATCCTACTGGGACTTCTAGAAATGAAAACTGTCATATTTAAGCTGAAAGCTACCCTGCTTAAGATTTCTAGCAAATGAAAATTGCAAAAGAGATGACCGCTAAAGACAAAACATTTGAAACTACCCAAAGGGAAACACAAAGAGAAAAGAGACGGAAAACAAAAAGAACTGTGGGGCTTCAGGTGCCCTAAGAAATAATGCACTTGATATTCTGAAGGAGGCGAGACAGGACTAAAATCATATTTGAAGAAATAATAGGAGGAGGACCTTCAAGATGGCTGAGGAGTAGGGCAGGGCAAGCTCCTTCTCCCCCACAAATATACAAAAAAATCACCTGCTTGTAGAACTCCCACAGAATATCTTCTGAACGCTGTCAGAGGACTCCAGACTTCCAGAAAGGCAAACCAATCTCATGGGGTGAGGTAGGGCACACGATAGAGACTAAAAGGGGGACAAAGGATTTGGGGATGGGGTCCTGTGCCCCGGGGGAAGGGAGTCCTGAAGGAGGGGAGGTTTCCACATACTAGGAAACCCCCTCACAGGCAGGGTCGGGGGAGGAGCTTTGGAACCGCTGAGGGGAGGACAGTGCATCAAGACAGGTGCTCCAAAGGCAAAACAGAGAAAATTCACCACAGGGGTCGCACCAAAGGGCACTTCCCACCTGGGAACTGGCTCAAGCGCTCACTTCTGCCCACAGTAACTGGGGTCTAAGTGTGGAGGCCCAGGCTTTGGGGGCCGGGCCTCAGGGAGAGGCCACGGCCGACTGCCAGGGAGGTGCTCTAGGGGCTGGCACAGCACAGCAGAGGCAGGCCAGGGAAGCTCTGCGTTCACCACAGAAACAAAGGCTCGTTCCCACGGGAAGGCTGCGACGCTGCACTTTGATTCTGCGCCATCACAGAACGAGGGACCCTGCCCAGGCAGATGCCAGAGGAGGTGAGCCGGCTGTGGTCTGTGGTCCC
Organism: Oreotragus oreotragus; assembly: GCA_006410675.1. NCBI lineage: Eukaryota > Metazoa > Chordata > Mammalia > Artiodactyla > Bovidae > Oreotragus > Oreotragus oreotragus. Next base: position 432,052 of record SJYX01023995.1, read on the forward strand.
AGGGGCAAACAGGCAGGCGCGGTGCCAGAGGCTGAAGGCAAGGGACCTCTGTGACCTCGGTCCCAGAGATGGCAACAGCCACCACGCGGCGAGCAGCTGTGAGTTGCCCCTGCCGTCTTGCTGGGAGCCTGAGTGGCTTGGCTCTGCCAAGGGCCCCACAGCTCAGGACCAGCTTCCCCGGGGAAGCGTATGCCCCCCTCAGACTGGGGAGACACCCTGCGCAGCCCCGCCACAGTGAGCACTACCAGCACACTCCTCTCCCCAGCACAACTGAGCAGCTGAGCCCCAGTAAGCAGCCACTGTCACCTGCTCGTGTCTGCGCAGTGAACAGACATGGGGTAGAGACTTGAAAGCAAAGGAGGGCCCCAAACCAAAGCAGAACATCAGGGGCTGCATGAGCAAAGGAAAGAAAGGGGAACCATCCCAGAATTTACAGCTGCAGTGATTTGGATTCCAGCACTTAGCCTGAGACTGTCCTTTAGGGACAGCTGGACACGACTGAAGCGACTTAGCAGGAGCAGCAGCAGCATAGAGCAAGTATAAACTGAACCAAGCCTAGACCTGAGGCTGAGCAGACCCCACACTGCCCAAAACCCGTCCACAGATCTTCCTAGACATATTAGGACTTTCTGAGTAGGCAAACCAACTGGACCAGGAAAACAGAGAAATTAATTAGACATTCCTCTCACCACCACTGTCTATATATTCTGCCCCCCTCCATTTTTCCCCCTTTATATTTTATCTTCTCAAACTGTCCTGATGTGGTTCTTTATTACTCCTTCAATTTAAAAAATTATTTATTTTTTAATTGAAGGATAATTGCTTTAAAAATTTTTGATGTTTTCTGTTGAACCTCAACATGAATCAGCCTTAATTATACATATAGCCCCTCCCTTTTGAACTTCCCTGCCATCTCCCTTCAAACTGTCCTGATGTGGTTCTTTATTACTCCTTCAATTTAAAAAATTATTTATTTTTTAATTGAAGGATAATTGCTTTAAAAATTTTTGATGTTTTCTGTTGAACCTCAACATGAATCAGCCTTAATTATACATATAGCCCCTCCCTTTTGAACTTCCCTGCCATCTCCCTCCCCATCCCACCCCTCTAGGTTGGTACAGAGCCCCTGTTTGTGTTTCCTGAGACATGCAGCAAATTTCCGTTGGCTGTGTATTTTACATAGGTAATATAAGTTTCCACGTTGCTTTCTCCATACATCTCACCCTCTCCCCTCCCCCTTCCCCTTGTGTCCATAAGTCTGTTCTCTATGTCTGTTTCTCCATTGCTGCCCCGTAAGTAAATTCTTCAGTACCGTTTTTCTAGATTCCGTATACGTGCATTAGAATATGATATTTATCTTTCTCTTTCTGGCTCACTTCACTCTGTACAATAGGCTTTAGGTTCATCCACCTCATCAGAACTGACTCAAATGCATTCCTTTTTACGGCTGAGTAATATTCCATTGTGTAGATATACCACAACTTCTTTAGGCATTCATCTGTCAATGGACGTCTAGGTAGCCTCCATGTTCTAGCTATTGTAAATAGTGTTGCAGTGAACAATGGGATACATGTGTCTTTTTTCAATTTTTCTTTCTTCAGGGTATATGCTTAGGAGTGGGATTGCTGGATTATATGGTGGTTTTATTCCTAGTTATTTAAGGAATCTCCATACTGTCTTCCACAGTGGCTGTATCAATTTACATTCCCACCAACAGTGCAAGAGCGTTCCATTTTCTCCACACCCTCTCCAGCATTTATTGTTTGTAGACTTTTTGATGATGGTGATTCTGACTGGTGTGAGGTGATAACCTCATTGTAGTTTTGATTGCATTTCTCTAATAATGAGTGATCTTGAGCATCTTTTCATGTGTTTGTTAGCCATCTGTATGTCTTTGGGGAAATGCTTGTTTAGGTCTTTTCCCCACTTTTTGATTGGGTTGTTTGTTTTTCTGGTGTTGAGTTGTATGAGCTGCTTGTATATTTTGGAAATTAATCCTTTGTCTGTTGTTTCATTTGCTATTATTTTTGCCCATTCTGAGGGTTGTCTTTTTACCTTGCTTATAGTTTCCTTTTCTGTGCAAAAGCTTTTAAGTTTAATCAGGTCCCACTTGTTTACTTTTGTTTTTATTTCCATTACTCTAGGAGGTGGGTCATAGAGGATCCTACTTTGATTTATGTCATCAAGTGTTCTACCTATGTTTTCCCCTAAGAGTTTCATAGTTTCTGGTCTTAAATTTAGGTCTTTAATCCATTTTGAGTTTATTTTTGTGTATGGTGTTAGGAAGTGCTCTAATTTCATTCTTCTACATGTAGCTGTCTAGTTTTCCTAGCAACATTTATTGAAGAGGCTGTCTTTTCCCCATTATATATTATTGTCTCCTTTGTTAAGAATAAGGTACCGATAGGTTCATGGGTTTATTTCTGGGCTTTTTATCTTGTTCCATTGGGCTATATCTCTGTTTTTGTGCCAGTACCATACTATCTTGATTACTGTAGCTTTGTAGTATAATCTGAAGTCAGGAAGCTTGATTCCTCCAGCTGAATTCTTATTTCTCAAGACTGCTTTGGCAATTTGGAGTCTTTTGTGTTTCCGTATGAATTGTGTATTTTTTTGTTCTAGTTCTGTGAAAGATGTCATTGGTAATTTGATAGGGATCACACTGAATCTGTAGATTGCATTTGGTAGTATAGTCATTTTCACAATATTGATTCTTCCTACCCAGGAACATGGGATATCTCTCTATCTGTTTATGTCATCTTTGATTTCTTTCATCAGTGTCTTATAATTTTCTGTTACTTATAATTTGCCTGTTACTACAGTCCTTTTGTCTCCTTAGGTAAGTTTATTCCTAGATATTTTATTCTTTTTGTTGCAATGGTGAATGAGATTGATTCATTATTTTCTCTTTCTGATTTTTCATTGTTAGGATATTGAAATGCAAATGATTTCTGTGTATTGATTTTGTATCGTGTGATTTTGCTAAACTCACTGATTAGCTCTAGTAATTTTCTGATAGTATCTTTAGGGTTTTCTATGTACAGTATCACGTCATCTACAAACAGTGAGAGCTTTACATCTACTTTCTGATCTGGATTCCTTTTATTTCTTTTTCTTCTCTGTAGCTAGGACTTCCAAAATTGTGATGAATAATAGTGGTGAAAGTGGACACCCTTGTCTTTTTCATCATCTTTGGGGGAATGCTTATAGTTTTTCACCATTGAGAATAATGTTTGCTGTAAGCTTATCATATATGGCTTTTACTATATTGAGGTATATTCCTTCTATGCCCATTTTTTTTGAAGAGTTTTAATCATAAATGGGTGCTGAATTTTGTCAAAGGCTTTTCCTGCATCTGTTGAGGTTATCATATGGTTCTTATCTTTCAGTTTGTTAATATGGTATATCACACTGATTTATTTGCATATATTGAAGAATCCTTGTGTTTCTGGGATAAACCCAACTTGATCATGGTGTATGAGCTTTCTAATGTTTTGTTGAATTCTGTTTGCTAAAATTTTGTTGAGGATTTTTGCATCTATGCTCATCAATGATATTGGCCTGTAGTTTTCTCTTTCTGTGTTGTCTTTGTCTGGTTTTGGTATTGGGGTGATGGTGGCTTTGTAGAATGAGTTTGGAAGTGTTCCTTCCTCTACAATTTTTTGAAAGAGTTTTAGAAGGATAGGCATCAGCTCTTCTCTGAATGTTTGATAGAATTCTCTTGTGAAGCCATCTGGTCCTGGACTTTTGTTTTGGGGAGATTTTTTTTTTATCATCGCTTCAGTTTCAGTGCTTGTAATTGGGTTGTTCATGATTTCTACTTCTTCCTGGTTCAGTCTTGGAAGAATGAACTTTTCTAAAAGTCTGTCCATTTCTTCCAGGGTATCCATTTTATTGCCATATAGTTGTTCATAATAGTCTCTTGTAATCCTTTGTATTTCTGCATTGTCTGTGGTAACCTCTCCTTTTTAATTTCCAATTTTGTTGATTGGATTCTTTCCTCTTTTTTTCTTGATGAGTCTAGCTAAAGGTTTGTCAATTTTGTTTATCTTCTCAAAGAACTGGCTTTTAGTTTGATTACTCTTTACTATTGTTTCTTTCATTTCTTTTTCACTGATTTCTGCTCTGATCCTTATGATTTCTTTCCTTCTCCTAATTTTAGTGGATTTTTTTGTTCTTCTTTTTCCAGTTAAATTAGGTGTTAAGTTGTCTATTTGATGTTTTCTTGTTTCTTGAGGTAGGATTGTATTGCTGTAAACTTCCCTCTTAGAACTGCTTTTGTTGCATCCCATAGGTTTTAAGTTATGTTTTCATTGTCATTTGTTTCTAGAAATTGTTTTATTTCCCCTTTGATTTCTTCAGTAACCTGTTAGTTATTTAGAAATGTGTTGTTTAATCTCCATGTATTTGTGTTTTTTACAGTTTTTTTCTTGTAATTGATGTCTAGTCTCATAGCGTTGTGGTTGGAAAAGATGCTTGATATGGTTTCAGTTTTCTTAAATTTATTAAGGTTTGATTTGTGACCAAAGATGTGGTCTATACAGGAGAACGTTCCATGTGCACTTGAAAAGGTGTATTCTTCTGCATTTGGATGAAATGTCCTGAAAATATCAGTGAGATCCATCTCATCAAATGCATCATTTAAGGCTTGTGTTTCCTTATTAATTTTGTTTTCATGACCTGTTTATTGGTGTGAGGGGGGTGCTAAAGTCTCCTACTGTTATTGTGTTACTATCAATTTCTCCTTTTGTGTCTGTTAGTGTTTGTCTTACGTATTGAGGTGCTCCTATGTTGGGTGCATAGATATTGTAGACAGCATATGTATGGGTCTTGTTTTGTATCCATTCAGCCAGTCTGTGTCTTTTGGTTGGCGCATTTAATCCATTTACATTTAAAGTAATTATTGATATATATGTTCCTATTGCCATTTTCTTCATTGTTTGGGGTTTGATTTTGTAGATCATTTTCTTCTCTTGTATTTCTTGACTATATAAGTCCCTTTAATATTTGTTGTAAAGCTGGTTTGATGGTATTGAATTCTCTTAACATTTGCTCATCTGCAACGCTTTTGATTTCTCCATTAATTTTTAATGACATCCTTGCTGGGTAATCTTGGTTTTAGATTTTTCCCTTTCAGTACTTTAAATATATCCTGCCATTCCTTTCTGGCCTGCAGAGTTTCTGCTGAAAGGTCAGCTGTTAAATGTATAGGGTTTCCCTTGTATGTTACTTGTTGCCTCTCCCTTGCTGCTTTTAATATTCTTTCTTTGTGTTTAATCTTTGTTAGTTTGATTAGTATGTATCTTGGCACGTTTCTCCTTGGGTTTATCCTGTATGGGACTCTTTGTACATCTTGGACTTGATTGACTGCTTCCTTTTCCACATTGGGGAAATTTTCAAATATAATCTCTTCAAAAAAATTCTCATACCCTTTCTTTTTCTATGCTTCTGGGACCCCTATAATTTGAATGTTGGTGTGTTTGATATTTTCCAGAGGTCTCTGAGACTATCCTCAATTCATTCTGCTCCTTCAATTATTATTTTTTATAGCCTACTTTTTCCTTTTTTTCTTTGAAAAAAAGCCTTATTTTTAAAACAAATTCCATGTTTTTTATTTTTTTTTAGATGTTTTATTTGATTTTATTTTTGAGAGTTTAACTTTTTCCATGTTTTTTATTTTCTTTTTGATCTTTTGCTCTTGATTTTATGTCTTTGAGAGTCTATCAACAATTTTTAGCATCCATTTTCATTTAGAGGTTTTATTATTGGCTTGATTGCTGTCTTCTGACTCTTTTTCTTTTTTTTTCTTTTTCTGCCTTTCCCCTCTTTCCTTCTCTATATAAGTGTGTGACTCTCTTGGAATGAATTTTGGCTGTTGAAATGTAAAAGTGTTAGTCACTCAGTCATGTCTGACTCTCTGTGAACCCATGGACTTCAGCCCATCAGACTACATGGAATTCATGGAATTCTGTTCATGGAATTCTCCACACAAGAATACTGGAGTGGGATGTCATGCTCTTCTCCAGGGGACCTTCCTGACCCAGGGATTGAACCCAGGTCTCCCACAATGCAGGCAAATTCTTTACTGTCTGAGCCACTAGGAAAGTTCACCATTATGAGAGGTATTTCACCATTACGTCTTCTATGCCTGTGAAATCTGATGCTATAGTAAGGTGTCCTACCTGAAGCCCTGAGGTAGGAGACTCCATGCTAGGACTTTGGACCACAAGAGAGCATCAGAGACCCCATAGAACATTAATAGACAAATACCCTCACAATGGCCTCCATTTCAACACTAAGACCAAGCCCCACCCAAAAGCCAGCAAGCTCTGGTTCCAAGTGTCCCACACCAACCCTTCAACAAAACAGGAGCACAACCCTGCACATCAGCAGACAGGCTGCCCAAAGCCATACTGAACCCATAGACATCCCCAAACACACTAGTGGACACAGTACTGCCTTTAAGAGAGACAAGATCTAGCTCCATCCACTAGAACACAGGCACAAGTCCCCCAGAGCAGGAAACTTTCACAAGGCATTGGTTCAGCCCCACCCAGGGGAAGCACACTACACAATTAAGAGAAGCTACAACCTTCCAAACTGCAGAAAGGAGACCTCAAGCACAGTGAGTTAAACACAGTGAAAAGACAGAAACATCCAGCTAATGAAGGAACATGGTAAAAACTCCTAAGACAAAACAAATGAAGAGGAAGTAGACAATCTTCCTGAAAAGGAATTCAGAGTAATGATAGTAGAGATGGTCCAAAATCTTGAAAATAAAATGGAGGCATGGATAAATAGACTAGAGGCACAGATTGAGAAGATGCAAGAAATATTTAACAAGGACCTTGAATAAAGACTAGACCATCAACAATGAACAATGCAATAACTGAGTTTAAAAATATACTGGAGGGGACCAACAGTAGAGTAACTCAGGCCGAGGAATGGATACATGAGACGGAAGATAGTATAGTGGAAATAGCTGAACCAGAGCATAATAAAGAGAAAAAGAATAAAAGTGATGAGGACAGTCTCAGAGACTGTTTAACAGGCAGCAATAAACATAACAACATTAGAATCATAGGAGACCCAGAAGAAGAAGACTAAAGGAAAGGCCATGGGGAAATATTTAGGAGCTTATAGTTGGAAGTTTTCAGCTTGCCGCGGGCTGCAGTCCATGGGGTCACAAGAGTCGGACACAACTGAGTGACTCTGACTTGACGTGACTAAAATGAGAAGGGAGATAGTCACCCAACCTCATAAAGCCCAGACAGCCCCATACAACATAAATCCAAGGAGAGACGTGCCAAGACAGACATTAATCAAACGAACAAAAATTAAATACAAAGAGCAAATGGTAAAAGCACCAAGGGAAAAGCAACAAATAACATGCAAATGGGTCCTCATAAGGCTAACAGCTGATCTTTCAACAGAAACTCTACAGGCCAGAAGGAAATGGCAGAACATACTTAAAATGATGAAAGGGAAAAACCTACAACCAAGATTACTCCCCTCAGCAAACATCTCATTCAAAATTGATGGAGAAACCAAGTTTTACAAACAAGCAAAACTTAAGAAAATTTAGCACCACCAAACCAGCTTTACAACAGATGTTAAAGGGACTTCTGTAGGCTGGAAACACACAAAGATGAGGCCTACAAAAAGAGCCCCTGAACAATAAAGTAAATGGTAACAGGATACCAATAATTACCTTAAATGTAAATGGGCTAAACCCTCGAACCAGAAGACACAGATTGGCTGAATGGATACAAAAACAAGACCCCATATATGCTGTCCAGGAGAAAACCCACCTCAGACCTAGGAATGCTTAGAGACAGAAATGAGGGGCTAGAAAAAGATATTCCATGTAAATAGAAATCAAATGAAAGCGGGAGTAGCAATACTCATATCAGATTAAAGACTTTAAAGGCCATTACACGAGACAAAGAAGGACACTACATAATGATCAAGGGATCAATCCAAGAAGATATAACAATTAAATATACACCTAACATAGTTCAGTCACTCAGTCGTGTCCGACTCTTTGCAACCCCATGAATTGCAGCACGCCAGGCCTCCCTGTCCATCACCAACTCCTGGAGTTCACTCAAACTCATGTCCATCAAGTTGGTGATGCCAACCAGCCATCTCATCCTCTATCGTCCCCTTTTCCTCCTGCCCCCAATCCCTCCCAGCATCAGAGTCTTTTCTAGTGAGTCAACTCTTCACATGAGGTGGCCAAAGTACTGGAGTTTCAGCTTTAGCATCATTCCTTCCAAAGAACACCCAGGACTGATCTCCTTCAGAATGGACTGGTTGGATCTCCTTGCAGTCCAAGGGACTCTCAGAGTCTTCTCCAACACCACAGTTCAAAAGCATCAGTTCTTCGGCACTCAGCCTTCTTCACAGTCCGACTCTCACATCCATACATGACCACAGGAAAAACCATAGCCTTGACTAGACGGACCTTAGTCGGCAAAGTAACGTCTCTTCTTTTGAATATGCTATCTAGGTTGGTCATAACTTTTCTTCCAAGGAGTAAGCATCTTTTAATTTCATGGCTGCAGTCACCATCTGCTGTGATTTTGGAGCCCCAAAAAATAAAGTCTGACACTGTTTCCACCGTTTCCCCATCTATGCCATGAAGTGACGGGACCGGATGCCATGATCTTCGTTTTCTGAATGTTGAGCTTTAAGCCAACTTTTTCACTCTCCTCTTT
>SJYX01023995.1:456869-566238 GCA_006410675.1 Oreotragus oreotragus
GGCTTTGATGCTGGGAGGGATTGGGGGCGGGAGGAGAAGGGGACGACCGAGGATGAGACGGTTGTTTCTGTCTCTTATACACATCTAGATGTGTATAAGAGACAGAACACGCAGGGAACCCAAAGCCAACTAGAAGGGTGGGATTGAGAGGGAGGCTTAAAAGGAGGGAATATATGTATACCAGATTGCCGGGAGAAATATCAGTCACCTCAGATATGCAGATGACACCACCCTTAGGGCAGAAAGTGAAGAGGAGCTAAAAAGCCTCTTGAAAGTGAAAGAGGAGAGTGAAAAAGTTGGCTTAAAGCTCAACATTCAGAAAACGAAGATCATGGCCTCCAGTCCTGTCACTTCATGAGAAATAGATGGGGAAACAGTGGAAATGGTGTCAGACTTTATTTTGGGGGGCTCCAAAATCACTGCAGATGGTGACTGCAGCCATGAAATTGAAAGACGCTTACTCCTTGGAAGAAAAGTTATGACCAACCTAGATAGCATATTCAAAAGCAGAGACATTACTTTGCTGACTAAGGTCCATCTAGTCAAGGCTATGGTTTTTCCCATGGTCGTGTATGGATGTAAGAGTTGGACTATGAAGAAAGCAGAGCACCAAAGAATTGATGCTTTTGAACTGTGGTGTTGGAGAAGACTCTTGAGAGTCCCTTGGAGTGCAAGGAGATCAGCCCTGGGATTTCTTTGGAAGGAATGATGCTAAAGCTGAAACTCCAGTACTTTGGCCACCTCGTGTGAAGAGTTGACTCATTGGAAAAGACTCTGATGCTGGGAGGGATTGGGGGCAGGAGGAGAAGGGGACGACAGAGGATGAGATGGCTGAATGGCATCACGGACTCGATGGACGTGAGTCTGAGTGAACTCTGGGAGCTGGTGATGGACAGGGAGGCCTGGCGTGCTACGATTCACAGGGTCGCAGAGTCGGACACGACTGAGCGACTGAACTGAACTGAACTGATGGCTGATTCATGTTGATATATGGCAGAAACCATCATAATATTGTAGGGTAATTATCCTCCAAAGTAAAGAAAAATAGCTGAAAAATTTTCCATATTTGATGAAAACACAAGCCCACAGATCCAAGAATTTCAGTGAATCCCAAGAATCATGAAGAAATCCAGACCAAAGCTCATCATAATCAAATTGCTTAAAAGTGGTGATGAAGATCTTCAAAGAGCATATATCTCATTAGAAACAATGCAAGTGATAAAAGACCATGGAGCAGCATCTTTAAAGAACTGAAGGGGAAAAAAAGCCTGCCACCTATGAATTCTACGCCCTTTTAATAGGAAAAAAAAAAAAAGAAAACTACTACCTACTAGATGCTATGAAAAAGAAAACTCTCATAGCCAGAAGTTTAAGGGGAACGAATATTGTGAAGACATTACAACTCCAAAAATGTGGAGGGATCTCTTGAAAACTCCACTCATGCATGCCAGTTGGGAACACTCCCTGAAGTCCTGGCTCCCCCAAAGCTGTGTCCATGAGGAGGACTTCCTTGGCAAGGAATGTAGCTTGCATTCCTACACGAGCCTTCAGGGGATAGCTTGGAAAAGCACAGAAGCATTAATGAGACAAGTGGGCTGTGTGTGAATGCATATGTGTGAATCTTTTGTCTTAAAATTTTCTAGAACTTTAAGCCTATTACAGAAAAGAAACTAATAATGAAGTGTAACAGCATGGCGCTGCCAGGGGAATCAAGCAGCGAAGCCCGTCAGTGTTTCGGGAGTTGAACATTTTCTTTTTCTGGAAAGCAGACCATAAAAATAAGGAGAAAAGAAACTGGATAGATTATATTTTGAGAAGAGTACTAACCACCGTGACTAGTGGTGGGCAGTTCTTATTTTGCTGCTGCCTCTTATAAGGAACAAAATCTTGTCCTTGGCGGAAGGTAGAGGCTGCGGGCTCAGGGGATCACACTCTCATGGACGCTCCTTCGTTATTGTGTGGGATTCCCTGATGGCTCAGACAGTAAAGCATCTGCCCACAATGCGGGAGACCCGGGTTCGATCCCTGAGTTGGGAAGATTCCCTGGAGAAGGAAATGGCAACCCACTTCAGTACTCTTGCCTAGAAAATTCCATGGATGGAGGAGCCTGGTGGGCTACAGTTTATGGGGTCGCAAAGAGTCAGACACGACGGAGCGACTTCACTTAGGGTTCTGAGCTAGGGTCTTGCTGATGGCTTTCAGAGGATTTGTAAACAGGGATAGGGAAAAGATCACATCTTTTTTTCTCCAGTCTGTAACCAAAATGAGTATTTCCTTTGATTATGAGAGTCAGTGATAAGCCACAGGAGTCTCAGCAGTACCTGTGATGTCATGTGATCAGGAATCAAAGATACTTCTTCAACTGCATGACTGTTCTAGCAGTCATTTATTCTCATGACTGCTTCAAAATTTTAATGGTTACTAGATCTAGGGCCAGATCTTATGTAATGTGTTGACAAGGAAACACGTTTCACTTACTATATCACAAATTTGTATTTTGAATTACATTTGAACTTAATTGTTTGATTGCTAACTTTATGGATTTTATAATCATGCACTGACAAGTATTATTCCAAGAAGGGTTCACAGGCTCCACCCTGTGCCTCAGAGCACAAGGCCAATTGCTTAGTGCTAGGCAGTGACCAGTCAGAATTTACCCACTGCCTTTCTTTAGCTTTCCTCTTCTTTAGGTGGAATTTCCCATACAGAATATCCTTCTGATTGGACTTCCATGGAATGTTCTTCTTTTGGCATTCATAATTCGTAGCCATTTTAAGACCAATCAGAATTAAGAGCCACTTCCTTCCCCAAGGGTGTAGGGTAACTTTGGAAAAACATTGCTACAGTTGCTTTGGGAGCAGCTTGGCTTCAAATAGTTCTGCTTTCTTAAACGTTTGCATCAGGGAATGAAGAAAAATTAAAATATAGTCCATTTTCATTTCTAGGGCCCTGGAGATCCCCACACCATCACCATTGCATCTTTCATGTCTGTCTGCAGAATACGGGTATTGTAAGGCTCAAAGCTGTCTGTGGAAATATGAACTACCAAAAGAAAAAAAATTGGCATCAATAGCTGGCATTTGTTGCAGAAGTTATTGGCAAATATAGCTGTCTCCTCTTTTAGCCAATGGTAATGTGATGTTTTTAATTCAATAAAGCATTTCAAGAAAGTCCAAACATAAAAGTTATAAACATTGGATGGTAAATATTTATTAGAAAGGGGAAATGAACTTTATGCAATTAGCCCAATCCATCTTTTTTTTATGATTACAAGTTCCTCCTGTCTCTGTCAGCAAAGTTACTTACAAAGTCATTATTAAGCAAGACCTTAAATCTATTTAAGCTCAGATATTCTGCCAGGTGAAACAAGGGTGAGAAGGCCAGAATAGGATTGTCAGCTGAAAGGAAGAGTGGGGAGTTAGGGCATCGTTCTGCCAATGATCATAGCCTCACAAAGCCCTCACCCCATTTCAACATAAAAGAGGAATTTTTTATTATTATATATTATAACATAATTCTATTTAGTACCTAAAGGTCTTAAAAGAGGAATTTATCTGCCCCCGCCCCTCACCTGGTTCCTAGAGATTCTCAGTTGAAAGGTGCATCCTTCCACCTTTTCTGTATCTCAGCAACACACTCCACCACCACTGCTCCAAGTCCATGCCTGACTGCCCCACAGAGAAAGGAAGGTGTCGGGAAGTGATGCACAGCGGCCTCACTGGTTGACTTGAGCAGGGGTGTCCCAACGTGTGATGGTGTTGGGTCCATCTTGTGAGTCCATCTCACAAAGGACTGAGATGTGCATATTCTGCTATTAAATATATATATATATAGAGAGAGAGAGCATGGAAGTTGTAAGCCAGTTGTTGCAAGGAGGCAACAGTGTCTAGCATGGTGTCATTAGAGAGTCATGCATTCTTTTCTACCTAATGTTTGCTCCTTTGCTCTTTTCCATTTAATTCTCTTGGTCTTCACTCAGCACAGGGTGGAACTGCTGTCCATATCACACAGTGGTTAAAAAGATGAGTTTTGCAGTCATGCTTATGGGCTCTCTATGCCTCAGTTTTCTAATCTGCAAAATGAGAAAAATAATTCTACTTACACAGCATAGGGTTGTTATGAGGGTTAAGGAACAAATTAACTAGAGCCCTTAGCACATAGTAGATGCTCAATAAGCATTAGCTATATTATTTTTTTCCATCAACTCATTTCCTAGAGTCAGTGGTAGAGGAGATGTTGTTTAGCTGACAGGCTCACTGGCTGGTCCTCTTCTGCATCGCCCTCACCACTCCTCCTTTCATCCCGGGAGCCTGTGATCTCTAGGAGCTGCTCAGGGTCCAGCATCTCTCTCAGTGTGCTTACAGCGCCCAGACTGGGAAGCCTCCTCCTGTCCTTCCCCGAGTCCCAGGGAGATTCTCATGGTCGTCTTGATGGATGGAGATCCCTGTGGTAGGCAGAGAGTGCAGGGTGTCGGAATTTCACCTTGGAACCAGCAATATTCTTTTCTCTGATGCTGGTTATTTCTAACCCTGGTGGATCATTGGCATCTCCTACAGGGAAGAGGGCAGTGTGTGTGCGCCCCACTCCGGATCTTCTCTGTTAGGATCGCTGGGGGATGGCCTTCAGCTGTTTCTTTTTATTCAGCTTCCCCGGGGAGTCTTATGCTCAGCTTGATCTGGAACTGCTGATCTAAGTGAAACCTGCCCCTTTCATGCCACCGTACCTGGCCGAGATTGAGGGTTCAGGTTATGGCTGGCAGAACAGGAGCCTTGCCCTGCTGCTCTCAGACAGACAGGGCCCCATGGTAGGATGCTGGACTGGGCGCCAGGTTGAAAGCCGTCTTGCCTGCCTCAGTCTCAGCTTCCTGCCCAGCGTCTGCCGCCTCTCTCAAAACTGTTGAACTTTGGCAGCAGATGGCCCCAATTTTCCAGAAGTGTTTGAATGCAAGCAGTGGACTGCCTCCTCAAAGCGCTCTCCAGACTTAGCAAGTTGTGTGTTATCCTTCACTTCTTGCCCGCCCACCTTGCCAGTTCAGTGCCTGGTGCCCCGGCCCTGGCCTGTCCCGGTGGCCCCCACCCTAGGTGTCCCTAGCCAGGTGACAGCCTCTGCAACTTTGGGAACATGGAGGAGGTGACCAGCCTTCCAGAAGTGTGGCTGGCACACTGGCCTGGGGGAAAGCTTCAAACCGTAAGTAGTATGTGTGGAAATTTTGGATGAGTAATTTGTTTCATCCAGTTCTTAGTATTTCATTTTATCTCCCTTTTGGCTTGTATTATCAGCAACACATTTCTGAGGGTTTTTACATAACCTTCCCATTCAGTATTGTTCTGAGCCAGAGCTTCTCTCCAAACAGTGCATGAAGAGGGTCAGATGGCCTATGAGGGACACCACCAGGAGCAGAAAAGGACAAAGCCTTGAAGGCATGAGCAGGAGTGTCCTTCTCCTGGGATATTCAGGTCTTCTGCCTGTTTCCATGGTATTCCAAGGAAGCTCTGCCCAGGCTTACTTGTCATGTCGCACCTTGAAGAATTGTGCAGCAAAATGTTCTCAGTAGACTTTCACCAAACCTTAAATGTGGCCAGTGAGCTAACAGATGCTAGACCCCGGAGAGTGGGGAGAGGAAATCGGGGACCCATGGGCAGTATAACCAATGGATAAGAGTGTGTCCTGGGGTCAGGACAGATCCTGGCCCTGCAGTTTAGGCAAGTCACTTCATTCTGTTTCCTCTTCGCAATATGTGAGTGGTGATAGTTTCTGTCTCATGGCATTGTGTGAGTAGTAATGAGGAGTCCTGGTAGAGCTCTTGGCCTGATGCCTGGACTAGGGAAATTCTTAGAACGTGTCACCTTTCTCTCTCTCTGCTCGAGCCTTGCATTGCTTGACATGTGAATTTGTTTGTTCATTCATTCATGCGCTCACTCAGCTCATGGTCTTTGCATCTGTACCCTGTGCTGCCGGTTGTGTGCTAATGAGATGAGGAGGCAGACACACCTGCTGCTCCCCAGGAGCTCAGGATGGAGAGGTGGAGGGTGGTGGGGTGAGACCCCCGGGCCTGTCACCCTCAGGACCAGTTAGGTGGGAACTCTGTTAGAGCCCCGATGGGTTCTTCCTGGGGGGAATGGACAAGAGCAGGAAAAGCTTCACAAGGGTGGGGAGGAATATGGCAAGTGATATCCTGGCTGTCTGTCATGACAATTTAGCTTTGGTCTCTTCCCTGGCCTCTCTGAGGACCAGCGGATCCCCACACCCTCTCCTAGGCTGTCTGAGCTGTGTCAGTCTGAACATTCAAGAAATGAGCTTGTTGCGAGTTGAAAGGCATTTCTTTCATAATAAATTCGAGCATCTCTTCATATATTGAAAAGTCAAGTGTGTGCTCTTTTCTGTGAACTGTTTCTGAAACCTTTTTTTATATTGGATTGTTGATTCTTTTAAGTAATTTGTTGGAAGTTTTAATTATTAGGGAAATTGGTGCTTTAGCTGAAATATGAGTTGCAAATGGTCTATTTTTTCAGTTTGTGTTTTACTTTATTTTATGTCAGGCAGAAGGGGGGTGTGTGTGTCTGTGTGTGTGTGTAAAGTGAAATATATAAATCTCTTTTTAAGGCTTCTGGGTTTTAAACCATGTTTAGGAAGGTCTTTCCCACTCCTAAACTATAAATAAGTTTAATTTTCATGACTTCTAGTATTTTTATTATTTAATTTTTATGTTCAAATCCTAATTCAGTGATCATTTATTTTAGTGTAAGGTGTGAGGTAGGGGTCTAACCTCACTTTGCTTCCAGATAGCTACTCAGGTGCTCCATACTATTTATTGAATAATTCATTTCTCCCCGTAAGTTTGAAATACTATCTTTATAATATACATTTCTGCATATCTTATATTTTAAAAATATTTCTGGATTTTCCAGTCTCTTCTACTAATGTAATCATATGCTTCTTAATATTTACATGACTGTGACTTTATAAAATATTTTAATACACTAAACATATGCTGTTTCAAAATTTTACTGGCTGTTATTTCTTGTTTGTTTTTCCATGTGATCTTTAGAATCTGCTTTTATAGTTCTAAATTACATTGGTATTTTAACTTGTTACATTATTTTATAGATTAACTTAGGGAAAGTATATAATTTTATATATACTATTCCTTTACATCTGTTCAAGATGTAAAGGAATCCACCCCTCCTCAGGGGAATTTTAAAGTTTTTTTTTTNTTCTTGTTTGTTTTTCCATGTGATCTTTAGAATCTGCTTTTATAGTTCTAAATTACATTGGTATTTTAACTTGTTACATTATTTTATAGATTAACTTAGGGAAAGTATATAATTTTATATATACTATTCCTTTACATCTGTTCAAGATGTAAAGGAATCCACCCCTCCTCAGGGGAATTTTAAAGTTTTTTTTTTTAATGTAGATCTTAGAAGTTTCTTAATATATTTGACTTTCAAAAGTTCTTTCTAGTTTTTTTCCCAAATTTGCCAGATCATATTCAATAGTATCTTGCTGCTAGCTTGTTTATGTGATCTCATCTTCTATTTTTTTAAGATATTTTATAGAGAGTTAATGTATATTCTCTATACAAAGAACTGACTCATTGGAAAAGACTCTGATGCTGGGAAAGATTGAAGGCAGGAGGAGAAGGGGACGACAGAGAATGAGATGACTGGATGGCATCACTGACTCCATGGACATGAGTTTGAGCAAGCTCCAGGAGTTTTGGTGATGGACAGGGAAGCCTGGCATGCTACAGTCCATGGGGTCACAGAGAGTCAGACACGACTGAGTGACTGAAATAAACTGATTGTATATTCAGTATCTGATAATTCTATTATATAAACACTTTGAGAATTTAAATCTTTTGCTTATTGTTTCTGCTGTCACTCATGTTTCTATTCAGGAGTTTTGGTGATGGACAGGGAAGCCTGGCATGCTACAGTCCATGGGGTCACAGAGAGTCAGACACGACTGAGTGACTGAAATAAACTGATTGTATATTCAGTATCTGATAATTCTATTATATAAACACTTTGAGAATTTAAATCTTTTGCTTATTGTTTCTGCTGTCACTCATGTTTCTATGCTTGACTGTGAGTTTACCTTTATTGAAGGTGACCAGGAAATTCTGAGAGCCTGACTGATAGTTGTTTCCTTCAGGGAGAATTTATATTTATCTCAACCAAAGCCAGGAAAGGCCACCAATCCTTTTGGACTGGTTAATACTCTTCCAGATTCCCTGGTGTAATCTGGATATCTCAGGTAGATCTTGTGACCCCCAGTCCAGAACTTATTCTCCCAAGTCTAGTGTGAAGATCAGAGCTGGGCCTCAGGGCAGCACACCCCTTGTATGCACTTACCACGGATTGGAATAATATGTTTGTAACTATGTATAACCACGGATTGGAGTATGTTTGTATGTATAAATAGTCATGTGTGTATTCTATGTTTGCTTCCTTGAATAGTTCTTTTTACTTCTGATGAGCTCAGCAGTAAGAGTTATGTTTTACGGTTAAAGAGTCTGCCACCAATGTGGGAAACCCAGGTTCGATCCCTGGGTCAGGAAGATCCCCTGGAGAAGGAAATGGCAACTCACTCCAGTACTCTTGCCTGGAGAATCCCATGGACAGAGGAGCTTGATAGGCTACAGTCCACGGGGTCACAAAGAGTCGGACACGACTGAGTGACTTCACTTTCACTTTCACTTTTCACAATACTTATATTTGTATAGTGGAGGAACAGCCCTTCCTCCCACAGGGTATCTATTCTGACATTTGCAGGAAGCAAAAGTGCCTCAGGCACACTTCTCTTTAGAGTTTCTGTTTCCTCACTCCATGAACAGGATGAAATCAGTGCCTTTCCACCTCCTTTCCATTCCTTCCACCACTCAATTTTATTATTTTTATTAGTGGCTAACATTTTACCTTTAAAATTCTTATAAGTTCACTTATAAGTCTTATAAGTCACAGAGTCATGTCCAACTCTGTAATCCTACGGACTATAGCCTGCCCAGCTCCTCTGTCTGTGGAATTCTCCAGGCAAGAGTACCAGAGTGGGTTGCCATTTCCTTCTCCAGGAGATCTACCTGACCTGGGGATTAAACCCAGGTCTCCTGCCTTGCAGGCAGATTTTTTACCAACTGAGTCACTAGGGAAGCCCTTAAAATTCTTATATCTCAGTTATTATGTTTATCTCTTATGTTTTGCTCCTTCCCCAGCGAGAAAAGTTGACAAAACTGGGAGATATGGAAAATCTCCTATTGCCCCCACCCCTCTCTACCTTCTTGTGCAGCCTGTTTTTACCAGTTTTTTTCTGCCTCACCTGGGTTTGTATCTCCATTCTGTTCTCCAGCTTCAGTCCTCCATTGGTTTCCTTCAATGCTTTTATCAATGTTTCCTTCCAGTCCTTTAATCATGAGTTTTCCACTCATGTCTTTGTTGAGTGAAGTTCATCCTCTAGTATTTTTTCCAAAAGAGGACTTAACTCTTTATATGTTCAAAAGTGTTTTCCAGTTACCTAAATATTTGCACAGATGTTTAGTTATTAGACACTTCTTGGGTTGAATTTGTTTCTTCGTGTTTCTCTAAGCATTGCTTTACTGCCTGTTGGCAGTGAATGCTGCTATAGAGGAATGTGCATTTAGCCTAATATCTTTCTCCAGTATCTGTGAACTGCTCTCTCTTTGGGAGGGTGGGGGAGAGTCTCTGGCTGCCTAAAATGCATTTTTGCTTTATCTCTGAGATCAACTTTATTAGGACTTGCCTCTGTATTCATCATTCTTAGCCTTTTTCCGTGAAACAGAGCTTTGTCTTTCAATCTGAGACAGAGATCTTCTTTCATTTAAGGATAGATCTTGAATTTATATTCAAATACCTTTCCTGTTGTATGACTTTAGTTCTACTCTTTAGCAGTCCCAGGTTCCTGATCCAGCTTGGGGTCCTTGACCTCAATAATCATCTGCCTCTTCATTGGAAAAGTAGAAAAGAGAAAGCCCCTCCTCCCTGCCTCCCACTTATGCCTATGTTAGCTCACCTTTGTATGTCTTCCACATCTGTTGCTTCCTCTTATTACTTTTTTAAAAAATTATTTGTTCATTTCTATTTCATTATATTCACTTTTTCTCAATCATCAACTCTGTGTACCTCTGTGTGCTCAGTGGTATGTCTCTTCTTCATGCTGCTTTCAATGTGGTCATCGTTGGTCATCTGACTTTATTTTCTCTTACATTTCTTGATCAAGTTCTAATAGCTCATATTTTATCTCCTTTGACAAGACCATCTTTTTCCTGAGTTCTTGTGTACTGGCTTTTTGCAAATACAAAAAAAAAAAGACACAACTACTGTGTTTTAAAAAACTTGAATAGTACTATGCTTGGACGTTAATTAATTTTAGCCATTCCATGATCATATTGTCTGATGAGTATTATTCATCTGCTTTCTCCCTCCTGCTTTTTCTCTCTTTTTTATTTATAGTATCTTAGTTATATCCTGTATTGCTTCTTACCTACTATTGTTCACTCTGAGTTATTCCTGGACCAGCTATTTATAGGATGTTCATATCAGGAACATCCTGCTTTCATCCTAGCAGAAACTCTCCTTATGAGAAGAGAGAGAGAGAGAGTAAGAGAGAGAGAGAGAGAGAGTGTGTGTGTGTGTGTGTGTGTGTGTGTGTGTCCCACCTTACAAGGACTGCTCAGCATTTAGAGTCTCTTTCCAGCTTTGAGATATGACTTCCAGCACATATGGTTTATTTGTATTTCCTTGTGAAGCTCTGATTTACCTGCGTCTCCCTGTGATAAGTCCAGATAACCTTCCAGCACCAGTCTAAGTATTTATTTATTTATGTAATAGTCTTATTGAATTATAATATGCATACAGAAAAATACACAAATCCCTAAGTTTAGAGCTTGATTAGTTTTTATAAGGTGAATGCACCTGTGTAGGCACCACATGAGTCAAGAATGAGAATATAAATCCTGATAAGTGAATTCCCAGTCCTGTGTTTCTGACCCAGCTCAGGGCCCTTAAAGTCTGCAAATGCCTACCTCTTCATTGGAAAAGTGGGAAATATACAAATAGCTCACACAGCTCAATATCAAAAAAAACAAACAACCCAAGCAAAAAAAGGGCAGAAGATCTAACTAGACATTTTGCCAAAAAAGACATACAGATGGCTGAAAGGCACATGAAAAGATGCTCAACATCACTAATTATTGGGCTTCCCTGGTGACTCAGAAAGCAAAGAATCCACCTGCAATGCGGGAGACCTGGGTTTGATTCCTGCATCAAGAAGATCCCCTGAAGAAGAGAATGCCGATCCACTCCAGTATTCTTGCCTGGAGAATTCTATGAACAGAGGAGCCTGGCAAGGTACAGTCCATGGGGTCGCAAAGAGTTGGACACGAGTGAGTGACTAACATATTATGTATCACTAATTATTAGAGAAATGCAAGTCAAAACTACAATGAAGTATCATCTCACACTGATCAGGAAATCGTCATCAAAAAATCTACAAGCAATAAATACTGGAGAGTATAGAGAAAAGGGAACCTTCTTACATTGTTGGTGGGAATGTAAACTGGTATAACCATAAGGGAGAACAATCTGGAGTTTCCTTTAAAAACTGAATATAGAATGACCATATGATCCAGCAGTCCCACTCCTGAGCATATATCTAGGGAAAACCATAATTTGAAAAAGATACATGCACCCCAGTGTTTATTGCAGCACTCTTTACAGTAGCCAGGACATGGAAGCAACCTAAATGTCCATCAGCAGAGGAATGAATAAAGAAGATGTGGAACTTATATACAATGGAATACTACTCAGTCATTAAAAAATAATAATAATAATAATACCATTTGCAGCAACATGGATGGACCTAGAGGTTGTCATACTGAGTGAAGTAAGTCAGAGAAAGACAGATATCATGTGACATCACTTTATGTGTGAATCTAAAAAATGGTGCAAGTGAACTTATTTATATAACAGAAATAGAGTCACAAGTGTAGAAAACAAGCTTATGGTTACCAGGGGCAAAAGTGGGGATGGCCAAGTTGGGAAAGACTTATACACACTCCTATATATAAAATAGGTAACTAATAAAGACCTACTGTACAGCACAGGGAACTCTACTCAGTACTCTGTAATGGTCTATATGGGCTCAGTTGTGTTCAACATTTTTGTGACCTTTTTGGACTGTAGCCCACCAGGATCCTCAGACTATGGGATTTTCCAGGCAAGAATACTGGAGTGGGTTGTCATTTCCTCCTCCAGGGGATCTTCCCGACACAGGGATTGAATCCATGGCTCCTGTGTCTCTTGCATTGCAGGCTGATTATTCCCCGCTGAGCCACTGGGCAAGTCCAACCTATATGGGAAAAGCATCTAAAAAAGAGTATATATATGTATAACTGATTACTATACACCTGAAACTAACGCAACATTGAAAATCAACTGTATTCTGTCTGCATCTTGATTTGGCCTCCCAGAGTGAACCCTTAATGCTTACCACTAATAATTGCAGGCCTTATGAATAATAAACCCATCTACTAAAAAGAGAAAAAGAAGGGGAAAGTGCGAAAAAAGAGAAAGCTCTGTCATACTTGCCTCCCAGGGCTGTTGTGAGCCTCAGGATCACAGATGTCAGAGCATTTTGTCACTTGTAAAGCATGCCTTCTGTCCATCTAGAAGGCATCACAGTGACAGTCGTGGTGTGGTCCACCCCATTTGTCCAGCTGTGAAAAGGAATCACAGAGGGTGATTGCTTGGCTTGGGCACACAGAGCAATGCTGGTGGCCAAGCTGAGGTCAGAGGCTTTAGCTCTAAAGTCATTTTTTTCCTGCTCATCCTCCTTGTCTGTTTTTAACCTGGCTCCCAACACTATAGTTTTCTCTTAGTCATTTTGAACTTCATATTAATGAGATCTAATAGTGTCCCATTGTTCTAATAGGCCATTATTTATCTGTTCTGCCTTGACAGGTGTTTGGGTTGTTTCCATCTTGGGAACTAATGCAGATACTGTGGCTGTGAACATTCTTGACAGTGTTTTTGGTGAACATATACACACATTTTTGTTTGATACATACCTTGGAGTAGAATTGCTGGATATTAGAATATTCTTCTCTTTACCTTTAGTAAATACTGCCAAAGAGGTTTCCACAGTTACAGAACTAAGAATCTCATCGGTTGATGAGAGCGTTCGTTGCATTGCATCCTTGCTGACACCCGGTAGTCTAAGAATCTCATCGGTTGATGAGAGCGTTCATTGCATTGCATCCTTGCTGACACCCGGTAGTCTAAGAATCTCATCGTTGATGAGAGCGTTCGTTGCATTGCATCCTTGCTGACACCCGGTAGTCTAAGAATCTCATCGGTTGATGAGAGCATTCATTGCATTGCATCCTTGCTGACACCCAGTAGTCTAAGAATCTCATCAGTTGATGAGAGCGTTCGTTGCATTGCATCCTTGCTGACACCTGGTAGTCGAAGCATCTCATCGGTTGATGAGAGCTTTCGTTGCATCGCATCCTTGCTGACACCTGGTAGACTCCAGGTCTTTAGCCATTTTGGTGGATGTGAAGAGGTAGCTGCTGCTGCTGCTAAGTCACTTCAGTCGTGTCCGACTCTGTGTGACCCCATAGATGGCAGCCCACCAGGCTCCCCCATCCCTGGGATTCTCCAGGCAAGAACACTGGAGTGGGTTGCCATTTCCTTCTCCAATGCATGAAAGAGAAAAGTGAAAGTGAAGTTGCTCAGTCTGTCCGACTGTTAGCGACCCCATGGACTGCAGCCCACCAGGCTACTCCGTCCATTGGATTTTCCAGGCAAGAGTACTGGGGTGGGGTGCCATTGCCTTCCCCGGAAGAGGTAGCTAGTTGGGTTTTTTGGTTTGTTTTGTTTTTGTTTTTTAGCTGGTTGGTTTTAATTTGATTTTCTCTGATGACTAATGAAATCAAGCATCCTTTTGTACTTTCTGTCCATCCTATATGTATATAGATCCTTTTATGTAAAATGTTTACTCAAATCTTCTGCTCATTTTTCTGTTGGGCCTTTTTCTTGATGGATCAGTGGGAGTTTTTGGCTTTTGTTTTATGTATATTCTGGATACAAATCTTTTTTGGTTCTGTGCCTTACAAATCTTTCTCCCATTGCAAACATCTCTCACTTTCTTACAGTTGTTTTTGATAAACACAAGTTGTTTATTTTTACATCTCCCCACCCCAGCTGATTTTAATACTTAATATAGTTTTTAAATTCATCTGTTTCTTTCCCTTACATTTTATACTTTTTGTGTTCTATTTAAGAAATCTTTGCCTGACCTCATTCTCCTTTTGCTCTGATGATTAGAAAAGTTAAGATTAAACTGTCTATAAAATGCATAATAAACAGTTTGCACCGATCTTCCTCTCTCTCCTAAGGGGCAGTTAGGTCTCCTAATCCCAAACACTCCTACCCCATAAATTCACCTCCTGGGCCCGCCTTGTCTCATGAACACGTGTCCACACACTGATACCACCCTCTGGAAGAGCTCTCAGATCAAAGTGCACGAGATCACACATTTAACGAGATGCTGTCAGTCTTTATGGGACTAACCAGTGCTGCGCTCCAGCTGCTCATCCTGTTACTGCTCCACTGAGGGGCAGACAGTGATGGGAATGTGAGGGCTTTTCTGAACCCAAATGTGCAAAATTCCGCTCACCTCATCAGCATCTTTAAGGTCACAGAGCAGCTCCGACATAGTTGAAAAATGAGAAAGGGCCGTGGGCTGCTCTGAGCTCATTGTCAAGCCCCGCGGTTCTGCCTTCCCTCCCTTTGCTCCTTTTTTTCTGTCCTTTCAACATCTAAACATTTTCTGACTTTGGACAGCACAGTTGCACTCTCCTCTGAGCAGATGTTCACGATTACTTCGAACAGCCAGCCTCTATCTGAGCCCCCACACCCTGGCGAGCCCGCAAGGGGACCCTTAACCATCACCCTACCCGAGGTGTGCCTGCAGGTCTTGGGTCCCGGAAAGGGACTTCTCCCACTCCCCGCAGACCTTGTTGCCCTGATTGGCTCTGACATCGCGGAGGTACTGCGTCTTTCAAGAGCCTTCAGTACATCTGTTCTCAATTTTCAAACCACAAGGCGAGGGTTTGGGTGCAAGGAGTTTATCTGGGAAGTGATCCCAGGACGCCCTTGAGGGGTCAGGAAAGTGAGGGGGGATTCAGGCAAGGTGCACTGATGCGTAGACAGCAGGCCACCCCTGGGACCCTCGGACCCTCTCCCCTAGGGGACAAGTGTCCTCCATCCCTTGTGGTCGAGGTTGTTCCATGGCCAGAGGATAGCTCCTAACAATCAGGAAGTCAGGGAGGCAGCAGGTCATGCAGACATTGTCCTGCAGAGGAGACCAAGGCAGGCGGGGAGGACACTGGCCTAAGCCTGCTTCAGTTATTTTGATAAATTGTCTCCTTCTGAGCACTTGCTTGTATCTGAGTTTCTCATTAATACAAATGGAAGTCTGTGCTTTTAAATGCCTGTTCCTGTTTCAGCAGAATTATTTTCATTATATATTCATGGATGGTAAGACATTTCTGTAGGTGCAATACTATAAGAAGTCACACATGGCTCAGCTGAGCGGCAGGTGACCTTGGGGAGGACTGAAGCTTGCCTCTTTAAGCCCAGGGCGGCCCTGAGCCTACATCGCCTGCTGGACTCTGTCTCCTGAGGTCACACAGCTGCTGCACCAGCCTCGGCTCCAGAGCCAGCCCGCCCTGAGGAGGCTTGGTTGCTGCACTTCTTTTCCTGTGTGCTCTGCGTGGCGTGACGTGTGGGAGTCTGCCTTGTGTTAATACCTTCCTACGTTGAATGTGTCTACTTGTTAAGAGCTTTCAGACTCCAGCCTGTGCCAGACACCTCCTAGGCCCTCAAGAGCTAGTTCAGGAACTGCTGAGCTCAACCCCCATGAGACCCACCCTCCTAGAAGTAAATGCACGGAATTTTGTCGAGCTAAATGATCTGGTTGAAATGAAGCATCTATTTTTTTGACATGCAGATTCATGACCCTTTCTCCTCCCCTCATGTTTCTGTATCCCAAATCCAAACCCGTCAGGGGGCCCCGCCTCTGACCCTGCTATGACCTGAGTGCAGAGTTCTCGGCAGTCACGTTCCTTCCCTTGTCAGCAGCATCTGATGTGCGCTGGACTGTGGTGCCTGGTGGAAGGAGATACGTCCTGCAAGACCAAACTGGACCCTCCCCTGGATGGCACAGAGTGTGGGGCAGACAAGGTAACCCTGCTTCCCACTGCGCCTAGCAGGCAGCCAGTCCCAAGTCCCCTGCACACTGACCCCTCTTCTGAAAAGTGCACTCAGGAGCCCCTGACATGCCCCGGGCCACCCCAGAAATGCCTTGGAGCCCACTTCAGGCATGGAGGGACACATTCACCTCTCTCCTGTTCCTCTTATACAGTAATCATTTACTCAATGTTTTTATTAAATTAACTCCTTTTGTTACATGAGTGAATTTACTTAAAATGTTTATATCAGCAGACCGTAAATGGAAAAACAGGATGACCTGCCATGCACAAATCACTGTCGTAAGATGATTTTAATGAGAATGGTGCTAGAGGTGCAGTGCACCAGCCTTCACACCGATCTTCTTTAACAGGAGAGACTGAAGTGTTAGAGGTGGTCAGGGCCAGCTGCCACAGTCTGAGGCTTTCCCTTTAGTCTTACTGTAAGAACTGAAAGAGAGGCTATCATCATGACTGTTTAATCACATCTTGTGCCCCAGGGGTTGTGCTGCATACTTTGGGAAATTATTTTCAAGGATTGGCTTTCTCTTATCCTCAGAAAGAGCCAGGGTTCTCTCACATGGCCCCAGCTGTGTCATCTCCCAGCACCCATCCCAAATCTGAAGTTCAAAACTACAGAGACAGGAAGTACTGCCTTCCAGAAAGAGGCTCACACTAAACAGTTTGCAGAAGGTGAAGTCTCTCTGTGAGCCGGTACATTCATCCTTTTCTTGTGGGAGTTTTGAGAACCTGCACTGGACACATCAGGTCATTTAGGGCAAGATCCCAACCCCAGAGCCTTAGAGGTATCAGGTTGGATACGGAAGGAATGTTACCAAAGTTAGCAAATGTACATACCCCCAAGTAGTCTGCTTTTGTGTAAATTATAAAAACTGGGGGCTTTGGGGGGCATGGTGTTTTCTCACGTAGTAGGGATCAGTTACCCCTGAGTGAGCAGCTTTGCCGCCCTGCTGTGTTTCAGTGGTGCCGCGCGGGGGAGTGTGTGAGCAAGACACCCATCCCGGAGCACGTGGACGGAGACTGGAGCCCCTGGGGCGCCTGGAGCATGTGCAGCCGCACGTGTGGGACAGGAGCCCGCTTCCGGCAGAGGAAATGTGACAACCCTCCGTAAGTCCCCGTCCAGCCTTCTCCCGGGTGCCTGGATCAGGGTATCCAAAGCGCAGCTCTCGCTGCCTTAGCAGAGCAGTCTGTCTCCACTGAGGCTTTGAGCTGAAGAAGAGTGAACTTGAACCAAAGGTCCCGGGTGCCAGGCCTTGTGTACTTCAAATGGCATCTCAGCCCAACAGAGCTCTCTCTGTGACAAGGAGGCAGTGAGTCCTGTGGGGAGCTGGCTCGTCTCCCTTGCGTGGGCCGTGGCAGAACCGTTTCCTGAGACAGCTGTATGACAATCCCTCCCGGCCTGCTTCGAGGCTGCCTTAGAGGAGGGTCATCCAGGGATGCCGACAGACCTTTGGGAAGACGGGGCTGACTTTCACATTGGCTAAGAACTGAACTGGGAACAGCCTGGCTGTTGAAAAGTCACAGAGCATTTGTGCATCTGTGGGTTCTGCTCTTGTATATCCAAATATCTTTTACCTGTCCTGTTAGAGCTGACAGAAGATAACCTTTTGGGTTGTTCTTTTTCACCTATGATAACCCTTGTTCACCTCTATACATCTGATCTGAAAAACTCAGGGCTAGATCTTATCCTCAGTTGTAGCAATTCCTTTATCACAGGTGTGGCATATTTCTTCTCTTGAAATTTCCAACTTTTAATGTTTCTTTAAATCTGTTTTATATCTTGTGTGCCATTAACTACATCACATTAAGTTTGAAAATGAGAAAGTTATAAATTATGACTAAAAGGAAATGGTTTATTTATATCAACAGTTAAATCGCAGTAATGAGTAATTAGCACACCTTTCTTGTATTTAAAAATTCTGACACCCAAGGTATATCCCAGACCAATAAAAGCACAAAGTCTGGAGGTGGGGCCAAGGAGTCAGATGTGTGAATCTCTCCAGGTGATTCCAATGTCCAGCCAAGGCTGAAAACCTCTGGATTAAAGGAAAACTTGTGCTCACAGTTGAGGCAATGCCGAGAACACTGTACTCTCTGGTGGCGCCATAAGAATTGGCATTACGTACCATGTCTTATTAAAACTGCTCCTTCCAGCACCTAGCAGGGTGCCTGATGCATGGTAGGTAGGTATTTAAACTTTTAGAAGTGAGTTCTTAATTAAAAGCATAGGTGGTATATTACGATTT
The DNA here is from genome assembly GCA_006410675.1 of Oreotragus oreotragus. Lineage (NCBI taxonomy): Eukaryota > Metazoa > Chordata > Mammalia > Artiodactyla > Bovidae > Oreotragus > Oreotragus oreotragus. Next base: position 475,407 of record SJYX01023995.1, read on the forward strand.
TCCAGAGAGGCAGAACCAATATCCATATATATATGATTTATTATCAGCTCACATGGTCCTGGAGGCTAAGAAATCCCTTGATCTGCCACCTGCAAGCTGGAGGCCCAGGTGTAATTCAGTATGAAGGCCAGAGAACCAGGGAGCACATGTGTAAATATCACTCTAGGGGCGGGAGAAGATGAGAGTAGACACACCAGCTCAAACAGTGAGGACTTTTGTTCTCAGGAGGCCCTCAGTTGGTTGGGAGATGCCCACCCGCACTGGGGAGGACTTCTGCCCTAGGAATCCACCGATCCAAAGGCGCATCTCACCCAGAAATACACTCACAGACACTCCCAGGAGTAGTCTGTGGCATCCCATGGCCAGCCAAGTTGTTATGTAAAATTAGCCTCATAGGTAGGTGGATGATTAGAAAAGCTATTTACTAAGTGGTGAGAAATTAATAGTGGTTTCTGTTTTTCCATTTTTCTGTGATGATGTTAAAATAGTTCCACCTCTGGCCCAGAAGAAGAGAGCTCTGGGTTTGAAATCACAGTATGGAGATTTGGGCCTGGTTTGGTTGGTTATTGGTCCTGTGACTGCAAGGCAGATCCTTCTCTCTCTGCATCTCAGTTTCCTACGTGAGAGGATGTAGAGTGTAGTAGGTACAGTAGGAGGACTTCAAATCCCAGGGCCACTTTTTATAGCAACATGTGACTGTTACCTGCTTATTTATCTAAAAATTGGAACAATCCATGGGGATCCACATGGAGCACATGGTCTATATTTAATTCATGGCCCCTCTTGATGTTGGCACTAAGAGAAGAACAGGGGCAAGACCACATGCCCTGCCTCCTACCTTGCTGTTTTGAGGCTCAGAGAAGGAAAGGGTTTGTCAACTGCAGAGCACAATTTGCAAAGGCTGTGGCTGTCATGGGTGTCCCATGTTTCTGATGGGAGCTCAGGTGCCCTGATCAAAGACTGCTGTCCTTTGGCACATTACATACTTCATCTCAGGTCAGGTGACACCAAATAAACAGCATAGTAGAGGAGTATCTAACTCTTTAAATACCTCTGAAAGGACTCTACGTCCCAACAATACAATTGCGTTTAGGTAAAGGCTCTGTTGCAAGAATAAGATGTTATTTCAAGCATGCGTGCTAAGTCGCTTTAGTCATTCCAACCATTTGTCACCCCATGGACTGTAGCCTGCCAGGCTCCTCTGTCCATGGGACTCTCCAGGCAAGAATCCTGGAGTGGGCTGCCATGGCCTCCTCCAGATCTTCCCAGCCCAGGGACTGAACCTGCGTCGCGTCAGTCTCCTGCATTGGCAGGCAGATTCTTTACCACTAGCGCCACCTGGAAGCCCAAGATATTATTAATGTTGATTAACTGTGTTAGGCACAACTTTTATGGGACCAGATTTTGTGTTTTGTGAAGATGATGTTGGCTAAGGTGCCCACATGTTTTGTCCCCACCCCCGATGCTTTCTCTGCTCTGGGACACTCCGGGGGCATTCTGTTTTGCCCCCAAGTGTCCAGGGAAGCTGGCATCTGAGGGCCCCTTTGTGCCCTGTTTTTATCTTAGTCCCACCAGCCACAGTCCCTTGGGTTTTCTCCTGGACACCTCAAGCCTAACACTTCCTAACTTCCTTCTCCCTTCCCCTCAGTTCCCCTCCCAGCCCACGTCCCCCTCAGTAAATAGCACCACCAGCTGTTGCATAGCTTGAGTTCAAAGCCCTGAAGTCCATATGTGTCCCCTTGTCCCTTCCCTTCCTCCTCTGCATCTGATTGTGATAAGAAGGGCTTTCACCAGGTGCCAGCTTCCCTTCTAGGCATTTGCACGTAGTAAATCACCTAAAGGTGCCGTAAGGGAGAAGCATTCTTTATTATCCACATTGTACGTGTTAAAAACTGAATCGTATGGAAGTTAGGTGACTTGCTGCATGTAGTAAATCACCTAAGCTGCCATAAGGGAGAGGCATTCTTTTTTTAATCCCCATTGTACGTGTTAAATAACACTGAATGTATGGAAGCTAGGTGACTTGCTCCAGGTCACACAACTTGGCAACAGCAGGTCAGGTTTGGACCCAGCAGCAATGTTCCAGGGTCTTTTCAAACCATTAGCATTAGCCTCCCTGTTTCCCCTGTGCTCTCCCTCCCCAGATTCATTCTCCACAGCAAGCCAGAGACATACCCTCTCTTGTAAAGTCAATTACAATCTCTTCTTGCTTCAGCCCTCCTGGTCACTCCCCGCTGCACTCAGAATAAAATTCGTGCTCTTCACCGTGGCCCCGGTATTACTTCCTGTGGCTGCCATAATAAATTACCAGCACTTGGTGTCTGAAAACAACACAAATTTATCCTCTCCGAGTTCTGGAAGCCAGGAGTTTGAAGTCAGAATGTCAGCAGGGTTGATTCCTTCTTGAAACTCTGAAGAAGAAGCCCTCGCTTGCCCCTCACCCACCCCAGCCCTCCCCTGGCAGCTGCCAGCCTTCTCTGCCCCGCAGACACACGGCTGCACCTCTGCCTTCACAGAGGCATCTTCTCTACGCGTCTCTTCACTTCCTTTTCTCTTCTCAGGACACTAGCCATTGGGTTTGAAAGTGAAAGTGAAGTGAAGTCGCTCAGTCGTGTTCAACTCTTTGCGACCTGTGGACTGTAGCCCACCAAGCTCCTCCGTCCATGGGATTCTCCAGGCAAGAATACTGGAGTGGGTTTGGGCAAGCTCAAATTCAGAGATCCTGATGATACCCATGAAGACCCTTTTCCCAGATAAGGTTGCATCTGCAGATTCTGGCCAGGTTTGTCTTTGTAGGAGAAGGTGCCTCCCTATCCAGCCGTCCTTTCTGTGCTCAGACACCAGCCCCGACCCCCACCCCTGAGTCAGTGCCCCTTCCCTCCCCCCCAGCTCCCTCTGCCCTCTCCGTGTCTTCTCTTTAGACTGGCCTCTTCTCCTGACCACCGGGCTGGAGGCGGGTGCCTGCTCTGCATGCTCCCTCCGTACCCTTCCCTCACTTTACAGGTATCACGATTTATACTCACGTGCATTTGCTCCCTTGTTTTCCTGTGCCCTCCCCCGCTGGCCTTTGAGCTGTGGAACCCCATCCTCCTCCTATGCCCGCAGCAGACCAGCCTTCTCTAATGTGTGCTCAAGCACCTTACTGTCTGTGTGCGTGCTTGCTGAGAAGTGGCTGTTCCGATTTTCTAGTACTGCAAACACACACCTAATCCTGTCTTCCCCCCAAAACACAAGGGTTGCTGCTGCTATTGCTAAGTCACTTCAGTCGTGTCCGACTCTGTGCGACCCCATAGGCGGCAGCCCACCAGGTTCCCCCATCCCTGGGATTCTCCAGGCAAGAACACTGGAGTGGGTTGCCATTTCCTTCTCCAATGCATGAAAGAGAAAAGTGAAAGTGAAGTCGCTCAGTTGTATCCAACTCTTAGCGACCCCATGGACTGTAGCCTACCAGGCTTCTCCGTCCATAGGATTTTCCAGGCAAGAGTACTGGAGTGGGGTGCCATTGCCTTCTCCGAACACAAGGGTTATTGTGAATTATTAGAAAAGAGGATCACCAGGTAGGCCCCTTCCCTTGTGCCATCTCGCGTCATGGAGGCCCACGGGCTGTGAATAGCCAGGAGTGGGGTCCAGGTGTCTTGGGACCCGGGGGCCATCTTCTCCCACGCTGGCCTCCCAGCGAGGCCGTGTCACAGCTGAGGTGCTCAGAGCCCTCTCGAGAGCAAGCTGCAAACATAATCCAGCCTTGTTTATTCCAAATGAGAGAAACTATGTTTTTACTCCTGTAATAGTTATGCCTTGCTCGTCACCTCAGTCTTTTGTGATAACTGTGTGGCTCCATCTCTTGTTCTGAGCAGAAGGGACAGGCTCTTTGTCACCTGTAGTTTTCTACAGGGTTTCTCAGCTTCGTAGAGCCACCTAGGTGAACGGGAGGAGAAGGGACCAGCCTCGGGGGCGGCTTTGCAGCAGGCCTGGGTGCTTCCCGGGAGCAGCAGGAGCAGCGAGGGTTTGCTCAAGTCCAGGCAGCAGCTGTCAGCCTATTTTTGTGGAATGGCCTGAGGTGGTGATTGTTACAAAGCACAGCTGATGGCGGCCCTGAGCCAAGCTCTGACCAAAACAGCATCCTCTCCCCGCTCACTGCCTTGAGGGCTCCCAAGGATGTCCAAATCTCATTGCTATGTGCGTCTCAGACTTGGAGCACTCCCACCACCGCCTCCCCACCCCCTTCACCCCTTCACTTTATATTGCTGGCACCTTTCCCATCTTCTGCAGCTGGTTTATTCACTGTCCAAAATACTGGCAAAAGAGTCCCCCCATTTTTTCTCTAAGTCTTGGTCTTTACAGCTATTGGAATTTTCATTTCTTGCCAACTGACATCAAGGCTTTGGGGACCTTCTGTGGTTTTCATCCAGCTTCCTAAGCTTGTCCTTTCGTGCCTCAATTTGTGTGGCTGTTAGTGCCAAGACTGTGAGGCAGAGAGCTCATCTCTGATGCAAATTCTGGTACCCCATTAAGAGGCTGTGTGGGGGGAGGGCAGAGGAGTAGGGTAAAGAGAAAAGGCTCCACTGATCTTGTGTGAAGAGCTGGCTCTGCACAAAAAGGACAGGGATGTGAGTGGATCTTAGAAGCAGGGGTGCGTCAGGGTTCACCATGCAGCATCCGCCCCCGAGCATCAGAATGGAAAACAGCCTGCCTCCTAAGACCCAGAGGAGTGAAGTTATGTGCCTGTAATGGCCTTTTGCTTCCACAGTGAAACCCCTGTATGTGTGCTTTTAACATACCTGGTGTTCATAGCGAAACTCTTTAAAAGTCCCAGTTTTGTTCACTTGAGCCTAAATTACATGTGTTACTTGGCACCTTTCCGAGGCGGCCTTAACAACTAGGACAGCAGCTGCCCTGGACGGGGGGCGTTGGCAGCCCTGTGGCACTTTGAAACCCTACCGTGCTTGCTCCTCGGAGCTTTTGGTGCAAGACCAGGAGGCGAAGCTGACTCTGCCATGTCTCTGGGTGGCGAGTGAGTGTCAGCCACTGTGGTGACTTTATCTTCTCATCTACCTTCATTCAGTCGAGCAGAGCAGAAAACCAAGCCTTGCCTCTGCTCAGCTGCTGCTTGCTTTTCCTTCCACTTGAATGCTGCCTGTCACTCAAGGAAGGGGCACACCTGACCCCTATGACTCTGAGCAGCCCTTTGGGCTCCCCTGCCCTGCCCTGGGTCTACCCGAGGCCCTTGGGACCCACCTGGCAGGAGCCAGGCCCACCCTCACAGGAGCTCAGAAGAACTCAGCTTTCTGCCCACTTTCTGGGTCCCCCCCTGGACTGTCCGTGCCTTGTGCTTTTCCCTGTTTTAAACGTCTTTCAGATGGTGTGATGTGCAGAAAGGGCGTCTACCCGTGAATGCGTGGCTCTCAACACAGCCCCACTCGCCGTGGTGGAACGCGTGTGCTGGGTGTGTGTGCAGGTCCATTGACTCGTGGTGCACGTGTGAGTGGCTGAGGGCCTGGTTTGCAGAGTGGCTGTGGTGTCCCCCTGCCCTGAGCAGCAGTGGCCTCCGCCAGCCCGCAGCCTCCCCAGTGCTCTCCACGTGGTCGGTGTGTAGCGTGTGTCCGTGAGGTCGTCCTGTGCGTCTCCTTCATAAGCAGTCGGGCTGAGCATCTGAGTGTATCTGTAATTGCCACTTGGATATCCATTCCTGTGACCCCCCTGTTTCAGTCATTTGGGTTTATGTCTGAATTCTTCCTTTATTTATGTTTGTAAAGTCCTGATAGAGTACAGATAGAAATTGGGGATTGATATTGGAAAATCATCTTGAAAATCCATCACGCCCCTAAAGCCTATCTTGGTGAGTCAGGCTGGCCTTCCTGGCCCCACAACAGCAGTGGGTGGCCCCCTGCCACAGCCTGCTCCTGCTGCAACCAGGAGTGCTTGTGAGTCACACTTTCTTATCTCCACCTCTTACTTCCCTGCTGAGAAGTTGTTGAATATGTTGGAGCTTTGGTTTCCTCATCTGAAGGATGCAGTCAGGAACCCCCATCTGATTCTTTCTGCCAACTTAAGGAGGTAATGAGTATCAAGAGCAGGCAGAGGGTGTGCCCTCTGGCATATTAGCCTGTGATCACAGATGATGTGAAAGTGCCTCTGGCCTCACCTCTGTCCTCAAGGATGAGATTTCAGTGTGCCACTGCCTCCCCTTCCATTTACATGAGTCTTCACGGAGACTTCTGGCCCTTCCAGCCCCTGTGGGAAAGACTGAGAACAGACAGCTATTCTCCCGCAAATCCGACCGTGTTCACCATCCTCCATTTTAGCCATGTCCAGCTTGGTTTCTATTGTTTTAGCCTTCCTCGGTGCTTTTTATTTTATGTACAGTGCATGACTCGGGGTAAATGAGAACCCCAGCCCTCTGCTCCTCAGACTTTGGGAGGGTTATCTCTCCTGCCTGTGTTTACAGGTCCGCTACAGCATCTCCTGAAGGCCCATGCAACTCTAATGTGGTCCACTCTCCCATGTACCTTCCTTGGTAAAGCTGGTCCCTCCTCCAAGTCCTCCCCCAGAACTTCTGTTCATAAGCTACTGTGGACCTTCTCATCAGACATGCTCTCCCTCCACAAAGATTCTTGTGCATCTTCTTCATGGCATGTATAGAGGGCCTCCTTCTGGGGTCTCGGCACCACTGTGTACCCAGAAGGCCCTCACTGGTGTCACAGTACCACCCAGATGGCCTGTATTATTGGCACCATCTTAAAGAGTGAGTCAGCTGAGCGCAGAGTCCTGCCACAGATCAACCTACCAGAACTCGGACGATGTGGGTAGCAGGTCGTGCTGCTTGTGGATTGCTTCTTCCTTTTCCCATGAAAACTGAAAATAATGTAAAAAAGCATTAACTATAACAGGTGGTTGGCGTATAGGGGAATTAGCTGCTAAGAGGCAAAGAACTCTAAAAACACAGAAAGAGTAGATACAGGAAGCAGCCTCTATCTTCAGGTCTGAGGCAGGGCACCCAAGGGCAGAAGAAGTGTGGGTGAGGGTGCCCACCTCACACACACACCCAGGGCTGAAATTCCTTGGACCTGTTGGGGAGCGTACACCCAGGGCCCACTGGATGAGGGAGAGGTTTGCAGAGGTGCTGCCCTGGTAGAACTCTCTGGAAAGCCATACTTAGGGATGTCAGAGAAAACTGTCCAAAGGTGAAACTGCATGTGATACCAGACTGAGAATTTTCCCAAAGTGTGGTGTGCTTGGAAGCTGCCTAGAGGAAGGTGGGCATCATGGGCCAGTAGGAGCCTGCTGGGAGAAATCACATACCAGAGTCGGAGACAAAGCCTGTCGCTCCTCTAGTGCGTTGTTCAGTTGCTCATTCATGTCTGACTCTGCAACCCCATGTACTGCAGCATGTCAGGCATCCCTGTCCTTCAGAATCTCTCAGAGCTTGCTCAAACTCATGTCCAGTGAGTCAGTGATGCCATCCAGCCATCTCCTCCTCTGTCATCCCCTTCTCCTCCTGCCTTCAATCTTTCCCAGCATCAGTGTCTTTTCTAATGAGTCAGCTCTTTTCATCAGGTGGCCAACATATTGGAGCTACAGCTTCAGCATCAGTCCTTCCAAGGAGTATTCAGGACTGATTTCCTTTAGGATGCACTGGTTGGATTTCCTTGGAATCGAAGGGATTCTCAAGAGTCTTCTCCAATACCACAGTTCAAAAACCACAGTTCTTCAGCGCTCAGCCTTCTTTATGGTCCAACTCTCACATCCATACATGACTACTGGAAAAACCATAGCTTTGACTAGACGGACCTTTGTCAGCAAAGTAATGTCTCTGCTTTTAAATACACTCTCTAGGTTTGTCTAGGGCTTCCCTTATGGCTCAGCTGGTAAAGAATCCACCTGCAGGAGACCTGGGTTCGATCCCTGGGTTGGGAAGATCCCCTAGAGAAGGGAAGGCTACCCACTTCAGTATCCTGGCCTGGAGAATTCCATGAACTGTATAGTCCATGGGGTCGCAAAGAGCCGGACACAACTGACTGACTTTCACTTTTACTTCTAGGTTGGGCATAGCTTTCCTTCCAAGGACCAACCGTCTTTTAATTTCATGGCTGCAGTCACCATCTGCAGTGATTTTGGAGCCTAAGAAAATAAAATCTGTCACTGTTTCCATTGTTTCCCTATCTATTTGCCACGAAATGATGGGATCCGATGCCATGATCTTCATTTTTTGAATGTTGAGTTTTAAGCCAGCTTTTTCACTCTCCTCTTTCACCTTCATTAAGAGGCTCTTTAGTTCTTCACTTTCTGCCATAAGGGTGGTGTCATTTGTATATCTGAGATTATTGATATTTCCCCTGAAAATCTTGATTCCAGCTTATGCTTCATCCAGCCCAGCATTCTGCATGATGTACTCTGCATATACGTTAAATAAGCAGGGTGACAATATATAGCATTGATATACCTTTTCCCAATTTGGAACCAGTCTGTTGTTCCATGTCCAGTTCTGACTGTTGCTTCTTGACCTGCATACTGATTCTCAGGAGGTAGATAAGATGGTCTAGTGTTTCCATCTCTTTAAGAATTTTCCACAGTCTGTTGTGATCACCACAGTCAAAGGCTGTGGTATAGTCAATGAAGAGAAGTAGGTGTTTTTCTGATATCTCTCTATCATAAAAGCTGGTTCCGACAAAGCTTAGCTCCGTGCCATCCTGAGAGCTTCAGTTGTTCATATGGCTTTGATTGTTCACATGGCTTTGAGTTACCATCTTGTCCTTTCATTTGAACTTGAAGCATTTATTGTGGGGCATGTCTGTTGATAAAAAAAAAAAACTTGCTCAACTTTTGCTTATCTGGGAGTATCTTAATTTTCCCCCTCATTTTTGGGTGAAAGTTTTGCTGGGTGCAGAACTCTTAAGTTGCTAGATTTTTTCTTTGAGAACTTTGAATGTATCAACCCACTGACTTCTTGCCTCCAGAAGGCAAGAATTTCTGACTAAAAATTGACTTGTAATTTATTGAGGATCTCTTGTCTGTGATGTCTTGCTTCTCTTTTGCAGCTTTCCAGATTCTTTTTTTGTCGTTTAACAGTTTAATTATAGTGTATCTCAGAGAATTTATTCTATTTGAATTATAGATTCATGTCTTCAAATTAGGGTAGCTTTCAGCCATTATTTCTTCAAATAATCTCTCACTCGTTTTTCTCCTTCTGAGACTCCCTTAATGTGTTTATTTGCCCCCTTACTGATTTCCCACACAGCCTCTCTGCTTACTTGTTTTCATTTTTTTTTTCTTTTCATTCCCTAGACTCAATATTTCAATTCATAGGACAAATTCATAGAACAAATATATATTCCTGATTTTTTTCTCCCACCCTTTCAAATATGCTTTTGAACCCACCTAATAAATTTTTCTTTTCAGTTATTGTACTTCTCAACTTCAGAGTTTTTAATTTCAGCATTTTTGTTCCTTTTTGCAATTTCTGTCTCTTTATTGATATTCTCACTTTTTCATATATCATTCTCTATCTTAGTCTGTATACCTTTAGCACTTAGAGCATCTTAAAGACCATTATTTTTTAATCTTTGTCTAATAAGTCCAACCTCTGGGCTTCTTTAGATACAGTTTCTACTAATGTATTTTGTTCCTTTGAATGGACCATGGTTTCCTGTTCCTTTGTATGACTTTTGACTGTTTTATTGAAAACTGGACATTCAAATCTTATAATGTACCGCTGGAAATCATCTTTTTCTCCTTCTTCTCAGATTTGCCATTTCTTTGCTCTTGAAAAGTTTCTCTGTGCTGGGATCAGCCTGAAGAAGTGTAAGGTCTTTTCTGGCCTTTTCTGAGCCTTCATCTTTCCCTGAGCACACCTAGTGCCTGTCTAAGTATTCCCATATGTGCAGTTGCTTCTGAATAGCCTCATCCTTAAATATCTGGCTCCCAAAAGGAGATAAAGATGTATTGCTCATTGAAAACCCCTTTGGTATTGGTTGCAGCAGTGGTGGCCAGCTCCTATGCTTATACCTCAGAAATCAAAAGCAGCACTGTGCAATCAGAACACAGAACTCAGCACAGATATTTGGAAGACAAGGTCCTTTTGAGCTACACTGACTCCAGCAAGTCCCACCAGAAATGCAGGCACAGCTATTTGCTATGTGACTAGGACAAGGGGGCTAGATAGCCCCTATCACACTCAAGAGTGAAATTGACCAAAATTAACATAACATACCAGCCAAGCTTTCTCTTGGAGGCTGAAAGCTTTCGAATAGACCCCAGAGTTTCAAAATAGTTATTTCAGTCCGTTTTTGCCAATTACAGTTGTCTGGGTGAAGAGATAGATTCTTGGTGCTTCCTACTCCACTGTCTTCCATGACATTGCTTTGTATTTTGGTCCTTTGAAGATAAATTAGTTCAATTTATATAGATCAGTTCAGTTCAGTTGCTCAGTCATGTCCAACTCTTTGTGACCCCATGGACTGTGCACCAGGCCTCCCTGTCCATCACAAACTCCCGGAGTTTACACAAACTCATGTCCATTGAGTTGGTAATGCCATCCAACCATCTCACCCTCTGTCATCCCATTCTCCGCCTGCCTTCAATCTAATTCAGTCTAACTACTGTTTATTACAGACCAGCCTGTGCGAGATTCTCTGCTGAAGACTGCAGAGGAATAGGAGGAAAAAGGGAACTTAGTTCACCATTTCACAAGGTTGATGTTAAGCAGCATAGCAGAGACCCAGGCAGATTCAGGAGGGGTTCCAAGGAGGAAAGAAAAATAGGCTACAGAATGGAGGTGGCCTTAAGGATGAGCAAAGAGTTAGGGATGGGGGAGTGGGGAAGATGGGGTGCAGTGAGCCAGGTGGGAGCTGAAAGCAGACTTCCCTGTAAGAGAAGATCAGACGTGGAGAAGAGACAAGATGAACAGAATTCCAGAGGGAAGCCCTCTGAGGCACATGTGGTATCGCGTGGGCTGCCCCCTCCCCGGCCCGCTTGCTGCCGGATCCAGGAGCTCTCTTCTGTCACATCTGATCTCCTCGCCACCTACCTGCTGTGAGGCGTAAAGGTAGTTGGTATATGAGGGTCAGTCAGACATAAAACTGGAAAAATAAACTGATGAAGGAAACTAAAATGAAACTTAATTGCCATTGCAGAAGTTAATTACATGATCTGTACAAACCTTGGTCCACACCCTAAGGAAGGTATATAAAAAATGTTATTTTTTTAGCCGCCAGGCTAATTTGTGTTTCTTAACTCCATTCTAGCCCATGTTGGGTTCCTAATCACTTCAAGAGTTTTTTGCTCCATTTTTCCTGAGTTTGCATCTAAGTTCAGTTGAGGATGCATCAGGTTACTGTGATGTCTGGTTTATCCATCTCTAGGGCTGCTGTAACAACCCTCTAACTGGTGGCATAAGCAACAGACATTTATCCTCCCAGTTCTGAAGGCTAGAAGTCCAAGATCAAGGTATGGAAGACTTGGCTCCTTCTGAGGGTAGTAAGGGAGAATCTGGTGGTTTACTGGCAATCTTTGGCATTCCATAGAGTATAGAGACATCATCCTGATCTCCATCTTCATCTTCACATGGCATTCTCTTTGTGGGTATCTGTCTCCAGATTGCCCCCTTTTTATAATAGTACCAGTCATACTGAATTAGGAACTCACTCTACTCTAGTATGACCACATCTTAACTAATTATGTCTGCAGTGGTCCTATTTTCAAGTATTCTGTCATCTCTCAAGGCTGCCTCCACTTCAGGGCAAGAGAGATGTTGCCTGGTGTGTTTGAGGTAGGCATGGAGGAATGAACATGTCTTTCCTCCTATTGCTCTGAGGGTTAAGACTATAGCACATGAATTTTAGAAAAGACACAGTTCAACCCACAACTTCTTATCCTAGAGCATCTCTGCCTTCTGGATGTTCAGCTCACCTGTTGCAGAAAAGATGTCCTTCCTGCAGGTCCACATGGTTCATCAGGGCAAGCCCTGCTCTGTCCCTTCTACACCATGGTTTGTGGCACAGAAATGCATTTACCTACTCACACTTCGGCCTAGGGTTTATGAGGAGGTGGTTTGAGGCTCCATCTACCTAAAGATGCCATATAGTCATTTTCCCTGAGCTCTAGCAGCCTCCCTGGTACTCTGGGTGGAAAGAAGAACAAAGGATACCTCTCCTCTCAGATCTCATAAGCCTTAGAGAGGTTTTACTGTTTCCTGTTGAAATGTTTCTCTGTGCTGGGGATCAGCCTAAAGAAGTGCAAGGTCTTGTCTGGCCTTTGAGATCAAAACTCAGAACGCTCTGTGGAGCCACAAGCATATGTCATCTCTCAAGGCTGCCTCCACTTCAGGGCAAGAAAGATGTTGCCTGGTGTGTTTGAGGTAGGCATGGAGGAATGAACACGCCTTTCCTCCTATTGCAGGTGTTTCCTCAAACACGTTTATGTANGCCACAAGCATATGTCATCTCTCAAGGCTGCCTCCACTTCAGGGCAAGAAAGATGTTGCCTGGTGTGTTTGAGGTAGGCATGGAGGAATGAACACGCCTTTCCTCCTATTGCAGGTGTTTCCTCAAACACGTTTATGTAGACCATGGGCTGGCTAGCTATGGCCTATGACCCAAGTCTGGCCCACCACTGGGTTTTGTAAATAAAGTTTTATTGACACACAGTCACACCCTTTTGTTTATACATTGTCTTTGGCCGCTTTTGTGCTATAGAGGCAGAGTTGAGTACTTGCATGGCCCGTAAATCCAAAAAAATTGACTGTCTGGGTCTTTGCAGAGAAAGTTTATGGATTCCTGGTGTAGACTATTGTGACACAAAAACCTAAAGACTTTTGCCATCTTCTGCTGTCATATCTCTTCTATAAGGCAGTGATCACAGGATGGTCTTACAGTGTGAAGACAAGAAATGGCAAACAGAGGGAAAGGAAATATTCAAAATGAAATGGTTAGGGTGTCAGAATGTCACCTGGCTAACAGGACTTTATAGTTTTTGGAAAGTCATTGAGCAGAGCAGCTGTGATTTGTGCTGGATTTCAGTAAAAAAATGTGCCCAGGGAATGGGGGAGGCAGTCTCACCCCATCATGATGTTCTTGGCATCGTGGACGTGAAGGGCACCATTGAGGTGGCCCCCATCAGAATCCTAAGAGGACACCAGGGCCTCGCAGAAGAGCTGGGCAGGGCCAGCTTCAGCCAGCCGGGCCAGGGTCCTGCTGCTCCCCATTGCCCTTCCCATGTATAGACGTGGTCCCAGGACACATCTGGGTCTGCAGAACTGGTTAAAATCCCAGCCTCAGCACAAAGCATCGAGGACCCAAGACTGCAGTCTTGAGCACGTGTGGTCTCACGCTTGTCTGGTAAAGGATGCAGAGCTGGGATCTGGCTGGTCTCTACCCAGAGCCCATGAACAAGTGAATTAATAGTTCTGATTCTTTTCATTATAGAGTAAATGAGAGCTGTTTATTTACTCAATGTGAAACTTAGTGACCTCTGAATTATAGCTAGCAGCCATTTAAAGGTCTTCATTCTGTAGAAGAAAAATAAAAAATAAAATAAAAAAACCCACACACGCCAACAATTCCCCTTGGGGTTTTCAGTGTTACAGATGGTCAAGTTTTAAGTTCAGATGAAAGACAATTCTGGGATCTTGCTGAACCGATCCATCCCATATCCTATTTCCAGATGACCTTGATTTACAGTTCTTGGATGTATTTTTCTCATGGCTTACTTAACATGTCGTCATCGTGGGGCCGGGATTGCTGAGAGATAGTGTGTAAGAGGAGAGGGGGTGTTGCTTTGGAAACCCTGCGTGCCCCTCCCCCTCCTGTCAAGAGGAGCCACCTGTGAGCTCCCCTGCTGTTTCTGCAGCCTGTCTGGTTAACGTGAACCCTACTCTTCCTTCTAGCCCAGGACCAGGAGGCACACACTGCCTGGGCGCCAACGTGGAGCACACAGTCTGCGAGAACCTTCCCTGTCCCAAGGGCCTGCCCAGCTTCCGTGACCAGCAGTGCCAGACGCACGACCGGCTGAGCAGCAAGAAGAAGGGCCTGCTCACCGCAGTCGTGGTTGACGGTAAAGGCACAGGGCACATCCTCTCAGAAGAGCTTCCCTCTCCCCTCCCCCAGCGCTGTAAACACCTCCTGGGAAAACCCACAGGCATCCCCATCCCCCAAATCCACTCAGCTGTGGACCCAGTTCTTGAGCCATGGGTTGAACTTGGATGACCCAGCTCAGTGAGATTCCCCAAAAGCAGCCGTGAGGCAGGCAGTGGACCTGATCTCTCCTGCCCGGGTGTGCTGGCAGCCTGCCATCCCGTGCCCTGTGCTGCCAGGCCTGGGCCAACCCTGAGAACGCAGCTCTGCTGGAGCAGGACAGCGGGTTTGTGCATCTGCTGTTTCCAGTGGTGATGCTTTCTTGCATTTCTTTACTTGGTTCATCTTGGGTTGGCTCTTACTCCCTGAGTAGAGTGTTTGGGAAAAAGTTTTTTGTTTTTTTTTTAATTGAAGTAACGTTGGTTTATGGACTTCCCTGGTGGCTCAGATGGTAAAGCGTCTGTCTACAATGCAGGAGACCCGGGTTCGATCCCTGGGTTAGGAAGATCCCCTGGTGAAGGAAATGGCAATCCACTCCAGGACTATTGCCTGGAAAATCCCATGGACAGAAGAGCCTAGTAGGCTACAGTCCATGGGGTCGCAAAGAGTCGGACACGACTGAGCGACTTCACTTCAATTCAACGTTGGTTTATAACATTATATAAATGTCACATGTGCAACACTATATTTTTCACTTGTGTATACACTACAGTGCGCCCCCCATGAGAAGTTCAGTTCCATCCGTCACCATACAGTTGACCCTCTTACCCTCCCCTCCCCCCTTCCCTGCTGGGAACCACTGCCCTGTTCACTGTATCTGTGTGTGTTTTCATGTTTGTTTGAGGACAGTTTACAGCTTGGTGAAGATAACACTAAGCTGAGGTCATCTTTTCTTTCCTATGGTTTTCTCTCAAATCAAGAGACTCTGCCCTCTGGGCCATTGCAAGCATTTCCAGTGACTGATAAAATTCTAGGTGGAGTATCACGTCTGCTGAATTTGTGATGTTTATTTATTGTCCACGAGGATATCCTATTTGAGGACTATTTGAGGGTTTTTTCATTTTTAAGATTCTGTTCATCTTTAGGAAACAAGAGTGCATTATAATGATGACAACAGGGTCCCATTTATGGAGCATACCACGTGCCAGGCTCAAGTTAGCTCTGCATGCATCATGTCATTTAATGTGCAAAA
The DNA here is from genome assembly GCA_006410675.1 of Oreotragus oreotragus. NCBI lineage: Eukaryota > Metazoa > Chordata > Mammalia > Artiodactyla > Bovidae > Oreotragus > Oreotragus oreotragus. The sequence continues at coordinate 490,665 of SJYX01023995.1, forward strand.
CAAGTTGTGCAGAAGGTGAGAGGTTACAGGTTGTGTGACATGCCTTAGCTTCCGCAGCTGATAAGGAGCTGGCAGGGAGCTAACCCCAGTTCTGGAGGAGCTGCTGACTCAGAAAATAACCAGCTGGCTTCTGGTACTCGAATAAGAAAAAAAAACATTTGTGAGTGCCGAGTGAAGAGCTTTAGTAAGAACTCAGGCAACTGGGCCTGATTTTTACACAGTCTCTGAAGTATTTTGCAGAAAAATGAGGTTCCTGTGTCAGGACTTAGGTTACTTCACTGTCATGTGAAGAACCTCTGAAATCTACACTCTGTTACACACTCAAGTGTGCATAGCTGTGCCGGGGGGTAGGCCCAGGCAGTTCAGGAAATAGTGAGCCCAGACCTACAGCTTTTAACCCAACAACCTGGCCCATTAGTTTCCTTTGAACTCACATGGGATGTTCTAAACTGTCGCAGAGAACGTCAGCCCAACTGGCGATGGGCTCATTTTAAAGCACTGGGGAGTCCTTCAGATGTTTTCCTCTTTCACAAAGACCATCACCTTTGGGAGCTGTGTGACTGTCACCATCCTGTTGCCTAACCAGCAGACTTCCAGGGGGATGGCCTTCACACTCTCCACTTTCCCTGCGGTCTAGGGAGAGAGGAGACCTGAGTTCCCCAAAGCGGGAACAGGCAGCTGGAGGCCGAGGCTCACGAGAGCCTCACAGCTCTGCCTCAGCATCCGTCTGATGCAGGCAGACGCTTGAGGCTTCTAGATGTCCCAGGCACCCTACTTGGGAGGAAGACAGTGCCGAGAGGGGCGGCCATGTTTCCAGCGCGTTTGCACACCTTCAGCTCCATCCCCAGACTCCTGGATAAATGGGTTGGGGTCCCTTGCCTGTCCTCTCCCTCGTCTTGGAAGAGAGAAGAGGTCAGGTCTGGACAGACGCGCCCCACTCTCGTTTCCCCTCGGCCATGTGCACGGCCTTGTTATTCTTTCCTTGGTCTCTTGCTCCAGTTTTCAGTTTTCCTGCCTCGTTTATTCAATGCAGAAATCCCACTGAAATGTCTGTTTTTCCATAGATTTCTCCAAGTCCAGATTAAACTTCTGTTTTCCTTGTAACCACTTTTGGATCACTGAGTCGCTTGGTTCCTTATCATCACAGTGGCTGAGGCTGATGTCTGCCCAGAGCCCCCTTCAGGGAAGCCTCCAAGTACAGCTATCTAGGGAAGCTGACTGGGTTCAGAATGTGTGTTGACCCACTCACTTTTGGTTTCTGCCAAAGCAGTGAATAATTACAGCCAGAGTGCCCCTGCCTTTGATCTGAAAAGTGCAGCCCTGTGTGATAAGGCGGTGAGCACTCTGCCTTTGAAGGAAAGACATCAAGTTCAGGGCTTTGCCGGGGTAGCTTGACACAGCGCCCTCGGGGCTGGGATTGTCATGGCTTCTTGCACATTTGGTTTCATTTCCTTCTCAAATAGAAACAGAAGCCAGCATTTTTTTTTTTTTTTTTAAGGAGTGTTTCACAAGGATAAAAGCAAAATAATAAATGGCCAATTCAGAAGGTAGGGGGAGAATACAGATTATAAGTGTTCCCCTCACAACTCCATTTATAAAAGGCACAATTCTAGCTCAGCCGTGAGAGGAACGATTCCTGTGGCTGGGCTCTGGGCTCTTCTGAAGCCCATTATGACTGCCCCATTCATAGCATCGCTATCGCTGTGGAATTCTTTGGCGAGTGACGCACAGTTCAAGAAAGGGGAGGCTATATATATATATATTTTTTTTTTTTTTTTCTCTTATTAAAAAAAAAAAAAGAATTCTTGCAGAGGTAGATTTTCCAAGGGAGAGCTCAGGACCACAAATTCATACCACCTCCAAAAGAAGACAAAGACTCTCCTTAGGAAATATTTCTAAGTGGAAAAGCCTTTAGACAGAAACCCAGTAAGGTGGCCTGTTGCCAAATCCACCCCTTTTCTGCCTTCCCTGTGGAATCTCGTTGAAGTGGAAACCTTTAAGAGGTTAGTCCTCCCTGCCCAGGCCAGCAGGCCACATGTGCACCAAAGTGTCAGAGGCCGTGACAAAGGCCCTGTCTGGATGTGGAGGTGCTTTTCAGACTCACTCTCTGTGACATGGCAGGACCCACTGTGGATGTGAGCCTCCCAGGGGATGGAAGGTCTGATGGTCAGGGCGCTCTCACTCCAGCTTGACCAAGCTGGCAGCTAGAATTGCTTAATGAAAAAAGAAAAAAGAGTGGTTGCAAAGTTGAAGGGTGTCTCACAGGTCCTCAGGGCCAGGAGGAAGTTCTGGGCCAGGGTCTCTGAAGATGTCAGGACTTTCTGTCAGTGTACAGCACAGCTTTTGTTTGTGAGCGATGACTTCCTGTCCCTGCTGCAGATTGGCTATCTCGCAGCTTGTCCACGAGCAGGCTCATGGGCAGCCCACAGCATCTTTTATTAAGTACTCCTCCTTTGTCCAGATCCTTTGGGGTCAGATGTTGTTGGAAGATCAGAGCACTTCAGCTGTTAGAAGAATACCAACCATACATCAACCATGTATTACTTAATACCCCAGCGGGGTCCTGGGAAGCACCCCTCAGTCAGACACGCTGACACCTCCAGGTTGCCAGGGAACAGTCTTTAAGTGGGTTGCAGCATACTACCAGCAGCCTCATGTCAGTCAAGGCTAGTTTTGCAGCCTTTTGTGTCTACTGTGAATGTTTAAAAAAGAAAATGCCTGCAGTTTTCAGAGCTTCTGGATTTCTGAATTGTGGATGAGGGAGTGTAGACTTCTTAGAGATCCATCAACCTTGAGCAGATATAATCTCTCTACCTGAATATTCATTGGAATAACCTTTGTACCTGAGTTTCAGCTGGAGCTGAAGCTCCAGTACTTTGGCCACCTGATTCGAAGAGCTGACTCATTGGAAAAGACCCTGATGCTGGGAAAGATTGAAGGCAGGAGAAGGGGGTGACAGAGGAGGAGGTGGTTGGATGGCATCACAGACACAATGGACATGAGTTTGAGTAGGCTCTGGGAGTTGGTGATGGACAGGGAAGACTGGCGTGCTGCAGTCCATGGGAATGCAAAGAGTTGGACATGACTGAGGGACTGAACAAAACTGATCTGACTTTCAGTGCTGATTTTCTAGGAGACTTTGATTTAATGTAGCTGTGGTCAGGTGGCCATTCTTGGTCCAATCAACTGAGGCCCCTTGAGGCCTGATTATGAGGCTGTGGTGGGGAGAAAGACTCTGATTGGTCTAGCTGCAGTCAGGTGGCCACTGCTGGTCCAATCAGCTGAAGCCTGGCTGTGGGTCATGGTGGGCAGCTTTGGAGATCCGAGCAGCCTCCTCAGCATGGATACCTCACAGAAGGCCAGGCAGGGCTGGGGTGAGCAGCTATGATGGCCTCAAAGTTAACTAGTCTCCACCTTAGTAAGACTTTGTAACCACTGGCAGAGAGAGGACAACAAAAGCACAAAGAACCACAAGTGTCCTCTTCACCATCCTGGCCCTAGAGCACCAGGGCAAGTCCTCCCAGCCTCCACCAAGCAGATGTGGTGGTGTGGCTCTCAGTACCCCAAGCTTGTCTCACCTTCCCTGTTTGCAGCTTTCCCATCAAGTAAGTCCTGACAACAGGTGAGTCAGTGGAAAGCTGGGACCCACCCTAAACAGACTGAGAGCAGGAGAAGGGGACGACAGAGGATGAGATGGTTGGATGGCATCATCGACTCAATGGACATGAGTTTGAGTAAGCCCTGGGAGTTGGTGATGGACAGGGATGCCTGGCATGCTGCAGTGCATGGGGTCACAAAGAGTCAGACATGACTGAGTGACTGAACTGAACTGATCCCAAACAGCTTCAATCCAGATTTCATCTTGGCACACATCAGCCAGGCAAGAGGGATGTTCCAAGCGTCTTTCCTTAGGGTATATGGTTATATAACTTTTAAGAAAATTTTACCTCCTTCTGTACAACTGAGAGCTTCCCTGGTGGCTCAGATGGTAAAGAATCTGCCTGTAATGTGGGAGACCTGGGTTCAATCCCTGGGTAGGGAAGATCCCCTGGAGGAGGGCATGGCAACCCACTCTGGCATTCTTGCCTGGAGAATCCCCATGGACAGAGGAGCCTGGCAGGCTACAGTCCGTGGGATCACAAAGAGTCAGACGTGACTGAGCGTCTAAGCACAACACGCACAACTGAGGATGTAAGAATGTTGATACTGCCCAGGGTTGAAACCCAGCACCTCATGTTATTTATCAGAAGTTAATTGCCCAGCTAGGGCAACTCAGAGGGGGATGTTCAGAGAATTTTGAGAGGTTCTGAGATGCTCAAGTTTTATAAAGTTTATCCTGTGTCCCTTTGGGTGTGGGGTGCCCTGACTTCTGAGTAGAATCCTCAGAAAAGGAGATGGACAAATGGAGTGAGTTCCAGCTGAGCAGGGGAAGGAAGTGTTACCTCTGGGCTCTGTTGTGGGGCTTGAGGCTCTCCAGACTGCTCAAGCCATGAGGGACAGTGTCTGCAGGTGGGAGAGTAGAGTTGAGTGTACCTTCTTGCTGGGTTCATGTCAGAATCCCTCCATCTGAGTTTGGGATCCCCTGATTTGCAGAGTCTCTACTTCCCTGATGTTCACATCAAAGAACCTGGGTAGACCATCTTCATCCCTTTCAAGTCTGGTCTTTCTAACTTACCTCAAAGAGCCTCTACTTTTCTACCCAAATCCCATTTTCATTTCTGCCTAAATCACAGTATATACTCAGAAGCCAGAGAAGTTCATAAAAGTGGTGGTTTGTTTTCAGCACAGTATTTTTGGTACCTTTGACTCCCAGAGTTCTCAATTCAGAGGGAAAACAGTAATAAACCAGGGTTTGGCCCTGCCTGCCAAGGGGCTCTGGGTAGCCAGACATATCCTCTGAGCCTCGTGTGCTCAGCTGTAAGATGGAATGATGACAGCAGCCTCCTGAAATGCATAGACACTGCTTAGCATGCTGCAAGGCACACAGCAGATAATGTCATTTATGACTTTGTCATCATCATCACCATTGTCATTATCACTGTAGTTGAATGAATCTCCTCAAAGCTCAGTTACTGCAGATATTGAGGCAGCTCTTCAGTTTAAATGTAATCCTTCATTTTGAAACTGCTTTGGCCAAGGAATCCATCCTTACAATTGAACACTAGAGGAAGCCTGTGGAGAAGGTATATCCATCCATTCAAGATTGGGACTCTGTGTTTTCCCTCTCCCAGTGGCTCCCCGACATGCTCACAGGGAACCTCAGGGTCCCAAAGAGCACCCCAAAATTCTTGTCAAATTAGCCTCCCAGAACCTGATCTCAGTTTACATTTCAGTCTCCCATAGTTCTTTCAATGACCATCATCTTGGGTTATATCTAAATGGAGGGACAGCTGACCTCAGCCTGCCACGTGGGGGAATGGATCATTCTTTCCAGTATGCCTGTCCTCTGACAGCTCAGATCAGACCTGTGAGTATTTTCACAGTCTGCTTCATCAGGAGTTTGCTATTTATTTGTCCATAAGACCACCAGGGCCTTGAAAAGCATGCATGATTCATCTTTCTTTCCCAAGCAATGCTAGAACAGTGCCTTGTGTGAGAGAGGTCCTCCATCCACATTTATTAAATGAAGCATTGTTACTTTCTTACTTGGGAAACTACCCTTCATAATTGATTTTTTTCCCCCCACAACTAACTGGAACAGCCAAGTTGAACATCTGCACTCTACCCCTATAACTCCTTTCTAGTGTTCTAAGACAAGATTCCCAGTGGACATGTTGGTCAGTAGCCCGACAAGGGAGAGGAGCTCAATGGAAAGCTGCTGAACACAGTGGCAGCTTAGTGACTATCACTCAATCACAAAAGTGAACCTGGCTGAGGCAACTTGTCTGCTCTGACAAGACCTCTCCAGCTAGGATGCCAAAGCCTAAACTGAGGCCATGTCAGCTCCAGAAGCCTTTTGTTTTACCCCTGCCTTTGTTTATCTGAGGCCACCAGAAGACCCTCCTTAAAAGTGAACCTGGCTGAGGCAACTTGTCTGCTCTGACAAGACCTCTCCAGCTAGGATGCCAAAGCCTAAACTGAGGCCATGTCAGCTCCAGAAGCCTTTTGTTTTACCCCTGCCTTTGTTTATCTGAGGCCACCAGAAGACCCTCCTGGGGAAGGCTCATAGTGGAGATAAAAGACTTGGCAGAAGCAACACAAAGATGTTGGTGTTTTTCTCTCTCTGGAAGTTCTTTTGCAAAATAATCATAGAAACTGCGTTAGAATTAGGTGATTGAGAGAGAGAAAAAGGTGCATTTATCTTTCTCAATTGCCTACAAAAGAACAAAACCATTTGTATTATTTTTTTTTAAGTCCTCTTTTCCCTACTTCAAACAGTGCCTTGTGTGAGAGAGGTCCTCTATCCACATTTATTAAATGAAGCATTGTTACTTTGCTTACTTATAACAATGTAAGTCCTAGCTTACTGGATGTCCTAGCTAATGCAATAAGACAAGAAAAGGAAGTAAAAGGTCCACAGTTCAGTTCAGTTGCTCAGTCGTGTCAGACTCTCTGTGACCCCATGAATTGCAGCACGCCGGGCCTCCCTGTCCATCACCAACTCCCAGAGTTCACTCAGACTCACGTCTGAGTCAGTGATGCCATCCAGCCATCTCATCCTTGGTCGTCCCCTTCTCCTCCTGCCCCCAATCCCTCCCAGCATCAGAGTCTTTTCCAAGGAGTCAGCTCTTCACACGAGGTGGCCAAAGTACTGGAGTTTCAGCTTTAGCATCACTCTTTCCAAAGAACACCCAGGACTGATCTCCTTTAGAATGAACTGGTTGGATCTCCTTGCAGTCCAAGGGACTCTCAAGAGTCTTCTCCAACACCACGGTTCAAAAGCATCAATTCTTTGGTGCTCAGCCTTCTTCACAGTCCAACTCTCACATCCATACATGACCACAGGAAAAACCATAGCCTTGACTAGATGCACCTCTGTTGGCAAAGTAATGTCTCTGCTTTTGAATATACTATCTAGGTTGCTCATAACTTTCCTTCCAAGGAGTAAGCGTCTTTTAATTTCATGGCTGCAGTCACCATCTGCAGTGATTTTGGAGCCCCCCAAAATAAAGTCTGACACTGTTTCCACTGTTTCCCCATCTATTTCCNCTATCTAGGTTGCTCATAACTTTCCTTCCAAGGAGTAAGCGTCTTTTAATTTCATGGCTGCAGTCACCATCTGCAGTGATTTTGGAGCCCCCCAAAATAAAGTCTGACACTGTTTCCACTGTTTCCCCATCTATTTCCCACGAAGTGATGCGACCAGATGCCATGATCTTCGTTTTCTGAATGTTGAGCTTTAAGCCAACTTTTTCACTTGCCTCTTTCACTTTCATCAAGAGGCTTTTTAGTTCCTCTTCACATTCTGCCATAGATTGAGGAAAAAGAAAACTATCTTTGCTGGGGAAAAAGAAAAATATCTTTGTTTGCAGATGGCATAATAATCTGTGTAGAATATCCGAAAGAGTCAACAGAAAACAAAAAACCTCCTGGATTATAACAAGGTTGCAGGATATAACAACATGTGCAAAAGTCAGTCACTTCCTTATATAATAGCGATGAGCAAGTGGAGTCTGAAATTAAAAACAATGCCAGGGACTTCCCTGGCACTCTAATGGTTAAGACTCTGCTTCCCCTACAGGGGCATGGGTCCAATCCCTGGTCAAGGAACTGAGATCCTGCATGCCTTGCCTCACAGCCAAGACGTAAAAGGAACACTACTGAAATCCTTAAAAACACGATGCTGTTTACATTAGCACCCCAAAATGAAATAATCAGGTTTAAATCTAACAAAATATGTATAAGATCTGCATGAGGAAAGCTACAAAACTCTGATGAATGAAATAAAACAATTATATAAATGGGGAAATATTCCCTGTCAGTGGAAAGATAATCAAGATGCCGGTTCTTTCCAGTTTGATCTATAGATTAAGTAATCCTGGTCAAAATACCAGCAGGTTATTTTGGGGCTATCAACAAACTGATTCTGAAGTTTATACCAAAAGATGAAAATATTTACCAAGTCCTTCTGTGAGGCAGATCCTGGGACTGACCAAAGATGAAAGTTTGACTCCTTGTCTTCCAAGGGCTCCAGTTTCCATCAGTTCTTTAATCTAAAAGGTAATTTGCAATCCACCCACTTCAAACTTATATAGCAAAAGGACTCACCTTATAAGAAATCCCAGACAGTAGGATTTGAGGGCTCTAATGGAGGTGTGTGCAAAGTGCAGGTGGAGATTGCAAGTCAGAGGTGGCATGAGAAGAGAGGGCTCTGGAGTAGAAGCTTCTGGGGTGCCAGAAGTATTCCAGAAAGCTAAGTGCATGGAGGAATTTCCAGGCAGAGAGAACAGTCTAGGTAGAGGTGTGAGATCATGGCATGTTCTGGGAGCTTATTTGGTTCTAGCAGCAGCAGCAGCAGAAATCAGGGAATCCATCGTCCCTGGGGAAATGGCTCTTACAAGTTGTCCTAGAGACTCATGTGTCCCCTTTCTGTTCCTTATTCCTACACCATTTCTTCCAGGACCTTCTTGCTGCATAGCACAGCCCCGCAGCTTTTATCCAATGGCTGAGGAGCATTAAAACTTCAGCAAAAGCCACTACTCTAGAGACACCCCGGGGCCGTTCCCCTTGCTGGGAGGCCGCCTCCTCCCCCTTCCCCACCCCAGGCCCACCCTTGGTACATATTCAACTTGCTTAGAGGTTAACACTCCACAAAATGTTTGTTCAGCCTGGCATTTTTAGTACTTTAAGGAAAAAGAAATACTGTATCTTTGCAAAGGATAAAGAAAACGTGAAGAAAAACCCACAGTACTCTCAGCTGCGTGTCGTTCCCCTGAGTCAGAGGAGGGTCTTTTTCCATTTTCTGGGTCACGTGTTCAAAGGGGTGGGTGCAGTATGTACCCTGTACCTGTGACCTCGGTCCCATGCCAACTTCTCGTCTCTTGGACTGGCCTGCGCCTACAAGCATCTGCACCCCACCTGGTGCCCAAGACCCTTCCCACGTCAATGTCCACCCCTTTCCCTCCTCAGATAAGCCATGTGAACTCTACTGCTCACCCCTCGGGAAGGAGTCCCCTCTGCTGGTGGCCGATAGAGTCCTGGACGGCACGCCCTGCGGGCCCTACGAGACGGATCTCTGCGTGCATGGCAGGTGCCAGGTGATGTGTTTTCCTTGTGTCCTTGGCAGGGTTTTGGAGGGGAGGCTCCCTCCAGGGGGAGCTTGGGGTGGCAGAGGCCTCAGGAGGCCTGGGTGAGTGGACTTTCTCAAGAAGGCATCCCGCGGGTGGTGTTGCCTCCTGCAGCCTGGCACCCCTCCCTCCCTCAGCGGTGACTGAGCCAAGCAAGGGTTGAGGTGCTGAAAGAGCAGTGGCCACATGGTCATCACAAACATCTCAGAGTAACTTTGGACATCATGACAAAGGGGAGAGCAGGTAGGCTCCTAGGTGGACTGGAGGATGTATATGAATGTGTGTTTGGGGGAAAGCTTTGCCTGTTTAGCTATCAAAGATATAGTACAACTGAGCTGATGCCTTCACAGGTGGTACCTAGGGAGGTGAATATGCCTGGCTTTGGGGCTCCACCCACTGGAATATGATCTACAAACCCATCCTGGTGTTAGATATCTGTGATTCATTAGCGTGATGAAAGATGTCATTTAAGAAGGCAAAAAGAGAAAGGCGAGAGGATGCCAATCATTTTCACCCCAGTGGCTTTTTTTCCCCTTGCAAAGTCCAAACTAGTCCAAGACTGGAATTTTTCAGGGAAAAACTTGACAATGCCCAGATTCCTTTGGCACTGCGTGGCTTTGTTATCACATATAAATATGTGGGAGTGATAGACACTTGGTGCCCAAGAGCCTTGGCCAGGCACCCCCCCAGGGAAGGAGGGATGATGGGCCCTCGGGGCTGCCATGTTGTAGCAAAGAATGTACAGAGCCTCGGGCAGTGTGAACCAGGATCTTATCATTGAAATTAGAAATTGCTGATGGTTCTGCTTCTTGGTAAACCTGCTAACAAGTCAAGTGCGAGATTTGTTTCCGTCCTAAATTACAACACACGCTTGCAGGGACCATAGTGCTGCCCAAGTATGTATGTTCCTTTAGCAAACATATCCCAAGTTAAAAGCACGTGTGTTCTTTAAAGCAGCACCAGCTGAGCCACCTCCAGCCTCTCAGCAGCATTTTCTGCAGTGTTCTTGCCAATGTGGAAACAATTCTAAGCATCCTGACATTTTCTGGCCAGCGGGGTCCATGTTAAAAGGCCATTCATGATTTCAGCTCTAGGCAGTGAGTGCCAGTGTGACCTTTCNTGCCTCACAGCCAAGACGTAAAAGGAACACTACTGAAATCCTTAAAAACACGATGCTGTTTACATTAGCACCCCAAAATGAAATAATCAGGTTTAAATCTAACAAAATATGTATAAGATCTGTATGAGGAAAGCTACAAAACTCTGATGAATGAAATAAAACAATTATATAAATGGGGAAATATTCCCTGTCAGTGGAAAGATAATCAAGATGCCGGTTCTTTCCAGTTTGATCTATAGATTAAGTAATCCTGGTCAAAATACCAGCAGGTTATTTTGGGGCTATCAACAAACTGATTCTGAAGTTTATACCAAAAGATGAAAATATTTACCAAGTCCTTCTGTGAGGCAGATCCTGGGACTGACCAAAGATGAAAGTTTGACTCCTTGTCTTCCAAGGGCTCCAGTTTCCATCAGTTCTTTAATCTAAAAGGTAATTTGCAATCCACCCACTTCAAACTTACATAGCAAAAGGACTCACCTTATAAGAAATCCCAGACAGTAGGATTTGAGGGCTCTAATGGAGGTGTGTGCAAAGTGCAGGTGGAGATTGCAAGTCAGAGGTGGCATGAGAAGAGAGGGCTCTGGAGTAGAAGCTTCTGGGGTGCCAGAAGTATTCCAGAAAGCTAAGTGCATGGAGGAATTTCCAGGCAGAGAGAAGAGTCTAGGTAGAGGTGTGAGATCATGGCATGTTCTGGGAGCTTATTTGGTTCTAGCAGCAGCAGCAGCAGAAATCAGGGAATCCATCGTCCCTGGGGAAATGGCTCTTACAAGTTGTCCTAGAGACTCATGTGTCCCCTTTCTGTTCCTTATTCCTACACCATTTCTTCCAGGACCTTCTTGCTGCATAGCACAGCCCCGCAGCTTTTATCCAATGGCTGAGGAGCATTAAAACTTCAGCAAAAGCCACTACTCTAGAGACACCCCGGGGCCGTTCCCCTTGCTGGGAGGCCGCCTCCTCCCCCTTCCCCACCCCAGGCCCACCCTTGGTACATATTCAACTTGCTTAGAGGTTAACACTCCACAAAATGTTTGTTCAGCCTGGCATTTTTAGTACTTTAAGGAAAAAGAAATACTGTATCTTTGCAAAGGATAAAGAAAACGTGAAGAAAAACCCACAGTACTCTCAGCTGCGTGTCGTTCCCCTGAGTCAGAGGAGGGTCTTTTTCCATTTTCTGGGTCACGTGTTCAAAGGGGTGGGTGCAGTATGTACCCTGTACCTGTGACCTCGGTCCCATGCCAACTTCTCGTCTCTTAGACTGGCCTGCGCCTACAAGCATCTGCACCCCACCTGGCGCCCAAGACCCTTCCCACGTCAATGTCCACCCCTTTCCCTCCTCAGATAAGCCATGTGAACTCTACTGCTCACCCCTCGGGAAGGAGTCCCCTCTGCTGGTGGCCGATAGAGTCCTGGACGGCACGCCCTGCGGGCCCTACGAGACGGATCTCTGCGTGCATGGCAGGTGCCAGGTGATGTGTTTTCCTTGTGTCCTTGGCAGGGTTTTGGAGGGGAGGCTCCCTCCAGGGGGAGCTTGGGGTGGCAGAGGCCTCAGGAGGCCTGGGTGAGTGGACTTTCTCAAGAAGGCATCCCGCGGGTGGTGTTGCCTCCTGCAGCCTGGCACCCCTCCCTCCCTCAGCGGTGACTGAGCCAAGCAAGGGTTGAGGTGCTGAAAGAGCAGTGGCCACATGGTCATCACAAACATCTCAGAGTAACTTTGGACATCATGACAAAGGGGAGAGCAGGTAGGCTCCTAGGTGGACTGGAGGATGTATATGAATGTGTGTTTGGGGGAAAGCTTTGCCTGTTTAGCTATCAAAGATATAGTACAACTGAGCTGATGCCTTCACAGGTGGTACCTAGGGAGGTGAATATGCCTGGCTTTGGGGCTCCACCCACTGGAATATGATCTACAAACCCATCCTGGTGTTAGATATCTGTGATTCATTAGCGTGATGAAAGATGTCATTTAAGAAGGCAAAAAGAGAAAGGCGAGAGGATGCCAATCATTTTCACCCCAGTGGCTTTTTTTCCCCTTGCAAAGTCCAAACTAGTCCAAGACTGGAATTTTTCAGGGAAAAACTTGACAATGCCCAGATTCCTTTGGCACTGCGTGGCTTTGTTATCACATATAAATATGTGGGAGTGATAGACACTTGGTGCCCAAGAGCCTTGGCCAGGCACCCCCCCAGGGAAGGAGAGATGATGGGCCCTCGGGGCTGCCATGTTGTAGCAAAGAATGTACAGAGCCTCGGGCAGTGTGAACCAGGATCTTATCATTGAAATGAGAAATTGCTGATGGTTCTGCTTCTTGGTAAACCTGCTAACAAGTCAAGTGCGAGATTTGTTTCCGTCCTAAATTACAACACACGCTTGCAGGGACCATAGTGCTGCCCAAGTATGTATGTTCCTTTAGCAAACATATCCCAAGTTAAAAGCACGTGTGTTCTTTAAAGCAGCACCAGCTGAGCCACCTCCAGCCTCTCAGCAGCATTTTCTGCAGTGTTCTTGCCAATGTGGAAACAATTCTAAGCATCCTGACATTTTCTGGCCAGCGGGGTCCATGTTAAAAGGCCATTCATGATTTCAGCTCTAGGCAGTGAGTGCCAGTGTGACCTTTCCACAATCTTAGTTCTTATTGCAGCCTTTTCAATTAGAGAGGCTCCCCTGTGCCATGACAGCAAAACTCTCAGGCCTTTTGTGAGTATAGCTGGGCATTCGTGAGGCCACCCAAGGTATTCTAAGAGCTTTAAGTCCGTGGTCATCAGGGTACCATTGAGCCAGAGCCTGGCTTGCACGTGAGTGTGACAGGGATGCCATGGGTACACTTGCCTTTCTGCTCCCACCTCTATCCCATTACCACCTCTGAGTCCATCTCAAATGGCTCTTCCACCATCTCCATCATTATATTTACTCACCCTGCGCTGAGACTAGCACTGACCAGCACAGCCCCTCTAGGCAGGGGCACTGGGGCACACAGCGGTGCAGACAGTGGCCCCTTTCACAGTGCACTACAGTGGGTGGGGTTCCTGGTCCTTGGAGCCTCACCCTGACAGTGGGGAGAACCATGCTTGTTCTTGGAAGTACCATCACCTCTACATGGATGCCCCCTAGGGACCCACTGCCTCCAGGCAGCCCACCAGTCCTAGCAGAAGGCCGCTGTCCTGGTGGGTGGCATCAGCACCTACCAGCAAGAGAGAAACTGGCTTTCTGAAGGAAGTTAAATCCCATCTGTAGTTTTTCTAATAGTGCTCATTCTTCAGAGGGAATCTGTGAAGGTTTATTTTGCCCATGGTTAACTCAATACTCACAGAAATTCAAATTAGTAATGTCAGAGTTAATGAAGGTTTATAATACCATTGAGCATGTTTAAGTAAGACTGTAAGAAATTAAATACAAATATAGTATTTATGCTTAGTTATAGTGATTGCCAACGTGGAAAGTTCTGGATTTCTGTGATCCTTGTAAATGAGTCAGGCAAGGAATGTTGGTTAAAGAGAAGAGCATTATTAATAAAAAGAAACCTCAGGGGGTTTGTGAGCAGAGGGTCTGACCTGTTCATCGATGCCATCACCTAATTATAGTGGATAAAAGGTAGAAATCTTCCATACTTTATGTAACACAGCACTATGGAAACGTTGCTGTGGTTTACTTGTTAGCTTTTCCTGCTGTTCTCTGCAGCTGTAAATTTTGCTATTTTAGGGTAGCGGAAGGGGTTCTGGGAAATTCTGAGAAGCTTGGTGACTAGTTAGGGAACGGCAGGGACAAGAGGCTCCAAAATGGCCTTTTGAGAAGATTCCACTGAGCTCCAAATAGCAGGCTGATTCAAACCATAACATGAAGCATGGAAATACCATTTTACTCTGTTTTATGAGGACCAAGTTGAGTTTCATTTCAGTGAGTCACAAATTACTTAACATTCTAAAATGAAACTTAACAGCGCTCATAAAAGTGGGAGTGAGTTGGGGGAAGAAACACAAACATTGTCTATTTTTCAGCAAGTCCCTATAAATCAGGAGTCCCATCATTAACGATTCCTCCTGTTGGCCTCCAGAAGCAAAGAAATCAAGTTAATATGCCTCTAATGTGCAACTTGCCTCAAAGCTGCTGACCAGTAAGGGGTGAGACACGTCTGGGACCAGATGTGTTTGGCTTCATCAGCACTTGCAGCCAATGTACTCTAACTGCAGTCACATTTCCTTGGGACCCTAGCTCATGTATGGATCCCTTGTTTGATAAACAGCAAAACACCTTCAGGGCCTGTAAGCTTCTTCAGTGAAGGGATGGTGTCTGATAATCTGTGTTCTCCAAAGAGCTATCTTGAAGGACAGACAGTCTCTGATTGCATTTCACAAAGAATAAAAGAAGACTGGGTGGGTCACTGGCTCTTAGGGACTTAAGTGATTCTGGAACCTGGAGCCCATTTCAATGGACCATTTTCAATGTCCAGAATTTATTTATCTCTTATTTTGTGTACAGTGGTTTTCAATTAGGCAAGTAGAATTACTGATGGGATGTTGGAGATTTATAAGAGACTCTGACTTCAGAGCCCCCTTGTGTAAAGAAGGGGTCACAAGCATGCAGGAAGCTCTCAGTGGAGTTCAGTTCAGTTATTCAGCCGTGTCCAACTCTTTGCATCCCCATGGACTGCAACACGTCAGGCTTCCCCATCCATCACCAGCTCCCGGAGCTTGCTCAAACTCACGTCCATTGAGTCAGTGATGCCATCCAAATATCTCATCCTCTGTCGTCCCCTTCTCCTCCTGCCTTCAATCTTGCCCAGCATCAGGGTCTTTTCCAGTGGGTCAGTTCTTCTCATCAGGTGGCCAAAGTATTGGAGTTTCAGCTTCAGCATCAGTCCTTCTAATGAATATTCAGGACTGATTTCCTTCAGGATAGACTGGTTGGATCTCCTTGCAGGAAGCTCTACTGGGTGTTTATGTAAAAGTAGGCCTGTGTTTCAATATGCCCACCTGGTTGCTGCTTTTCACCCTTCAGCTGACACCCTGAAGTGTGTGATTATTGGTGCCGGACCTTTATCCAAAGCAGTGCTTACACCTCTGATGTCATACCCTGCATCCCTTTCACCTGATTAACCTCCCACAGCAACTTTCGGGTTAAGCCTGTAGACTAGCCCACATGGTCACCCCTCTTCCATCCCAGGACTCCATTAACCCAGTGGTTAAGGCAGCACAGCACACACCATGGTGGTGAAGAAAAGCAGAGGCCATCCTTTGACAAGAAGGCAGAAGTAGATGGAAGTTTTCCTGAAGGAACAGAGGCCAAAGCTGGAACAGATGGAGAGTGACAACCAAAAAGAAAGCAAGAAGCTTGAGGAAGTCGAGGACTTGGGAATGGAGGGTGGAAGTGAGGAGCTGGCTGAAAACTGTGAGTCACGGTTGGTGACCATGCCTGCCATGGGACTTGGAGCTTGACAAGCTGTTAGGGAATTATCTCCAAGCTTTTCCCCTAAGTCATGTGATAAGCTGTTCAAGGACAGCTGAAGCAGGGAAGGGACCTCAGTGCTCCAGCACAGTGCCCACCCTCTGGGACTAAGGGCAGAGTCCAGCTTCCCTCCTGCCTGGCCGGAATGGAAGCCTGCCACCCTGCATCCAAAGTGGTCCGTCACTTGGCCATCTGTGCCTCATTCTCAAATACAAGCGGTCAGCCAGAGATCATCAGCTCCCTGAAGAAAACCAGCAGCAGGAACGAGAAAAGACCAAGAAAAACAAACAGGAAAACTGACCCTGGCAAAAAAATTGAGATAATTACAGAATTCTGTATGCAGCCAAATGATCAACCAAGCATGCAGGCAAAATAATTTTGGGATATGGAAGAACTCAGAGATTTTATTTTCCATGCATCCATCTGAAGAAATGAGGTGCAGTTTAGCAGGATGAGGGCGAAGGCCAGAAGGAGGAAGACGAGCCCAGCAGGACTTGGTGGAGTGACCCAGGAGCCCGGGAGAGGCCAGGAGGGGTCAGCATCACTGGCTGAAAGCAGCAAGTGAATGTCCCTCTAACAGCAGAGAGAGGGCAGTGGTTGGAAGATAGCTGTCAAGCTGAAGAAAGGAAGTGCTTCTCCTCTCAGCCAGGAACATGAACACAAACGAGGACGGCTGAAATCTGTGTGAGGAAGTCCCAGTTCAAAAACGAGAAGGTGAAACGGCATGGTGGAGGGAATGCACTGTGCTGTCCAGCTGGTGGTGCAGAAGAGAAGGCAGAGGACTTGGTTTGAAAACCGAAGCCTCCTGTTCCCCCAGCTTGATGAGAGGTCGGCAGTGGTATGCTTTTATTGAACATGCGTTCTGTGCTCCCTACCACGCAGGCCACTGTGTTTGGGGTGAGAACAAGAACACAGGTTCATAAGACGCCCTCTTTCCTGGGCTTATGGTCTGTCTGTGGGAAGATAAGACTGACTCACGTGAAACCCTAATGACCACAGGTGAAGGTATGATCAAGAGCTGGTGAGAGATTGGGTTTAGAAGGAGCAGAAAGAACATTCCATGCGCTGGGCGGTGCGCTGGGCATGCAGCGCTCAGCAGGACCAAGAGGGTCCTTGTCCCACACACGGTGCAGACGAGGAAGACCCGTCTGTGCACTCACAGACCCGGTCATCCCCTCAGTCTGGCCCACATGAGGAGGGAAATGGGGTCGTGGAAATTAAGCTGTGGGTGGCATGGCGGGGCCCTGTGAAGAGACAGAGCCAGCTGGTGGAGACTTGGGGCGAGGCCAGTGCTCCTCACAGGAGGCAGCGGGGAGGCTGGGCCTTCCAGAAACAGGGGTGGGTGGGGGGAGGCACCAGGGCCCAGGCTGTACAGGGCCTGGCTGGCGGCAGTGGGGCTCCAGGTTTCTTCTGACGGTGGAGCTCGTGGGAGCAGGCAGGAGTCGGTGGGCCACAGTGTGCACCAGGAAGAGAGGGGAGAGCAGCCAAGGGGTTCAGACGAGATCGAGGAAATGAGGGCATGCTCTCCAGGCAGTGGGGTCCATGACCACGACCCTCTCATCTTCCCCGGTGAGGGTCAGTCCTGGAGCAGAAGAGAGAAAACCCGTGTGATCAGCCCTTTGCTGAGTAATCAGGCCTCACCTGGGTAGTGGCCATGAGCACAGACAAGAAACAGACACTGGAGGGGTCGCAGGGGACGAGCCGTGAGCCAGCACCTGAGTATCAAGAAGAAGACTGGAAGCGGCCTGGAGGGCTCGGGTCGGGGCTGGGAAGGCAGCCGTGTCTGTGAGTCCAAGAGAGCGGGAGGAGGTGTTCTGAACTGAGAGATCCAGGGCCGGCAGCTATGGAGGAGGAGCCGGTGTCTCAGGGTGGCCACGCTGAGGTCAGTGTCCTGGCCAGAGAGTCAGGGGGAGTACAGATTGTCAGCAGACCAGCCCCCCGTGAGCCTGGGTAGGGTGCAAGTATGAGGTTTAAGAGCCGTCTGCACGTGAGTGATGTTGCGGCTTAAGGAGAAGGTGACATTACCAAGGAAAATCAGGAGCAGAAGAGGCACAGGAGCTACACACCTCTGCAGAGTCCAGGGCAAGAGAGGAGGGGGCAGAGCCGTCCACGGGGCCTGGGAGAAGCACACAAGAGTCTGCCCCCTTCACGGCCTCTGTCTTAGCATCTTTATTCCTGGTCTGGCACATAACAGGCACGTGACCATGCTTTGGGCAAATGAATCAATCAATGCACAGCACAGATGGGGAGTCAGATGCTAAAGAGTGACTGGCCAAAGATGAGGATGGAGACATGGTCAGTGGATGTGGTGACCGGGAGGTTATCTGTGGCTGGTGCTCGTCCATCGACAGGGGCAGGATGCCGGGGAAAGCATTCAGGTTTTCCAGCACTGAAGTGGATATTCCTAGGCTTTTTGCATGTTCCATAGGAACTGTTTTTACTGAAAGAACTTGTGCCTTTCCTGCCAGGTCCCAACCATCCTGAACCTTCGATGAAGTACACCCTGGACAGTGTCCTCCCCTTGGTGTCACATGCACACTGGCTCGTCAGCAGAACAGGGCTCTGACCAACAGATGCTGACTAGCAACTGCTTTGAAAGCTCAGAAACGGGTAGCAGGTTTTCCTAGTGTATATGGAAAAGTGATCCCTGGGATAAATGGGAAGACGCAACAGGGAATTGTTTGGAGTTTCCTTTGGTTTTGTCATCTTGTCCTCTAGAACACCAAACCTCAAAAACACAGTCATTAAATCTCCTGTGACAGTCAGCATCTGGGTGGGGGGCAGGGAGAGTGGAGAATCCAGCCTCTTCCAAGTATGTAATGTGTTTCTTGAACTATGCTGTAGCAGAGGGAGGAAATACCACTGTTGGCAGATTACCAAGTTTGGCTGTTGCCCCATGGTTTTCAGATTCACTGCTGTTCAGAGACATGCATGCCCTGCATGCCCTGCCTTTAAATGCAGTTGTCATCTAATATAACACCAGGCAGAGAGCACAGCACGCAAAACTGTCCCAGCCCCTGGGTGCCCCGAAGAATTAACTTACAGGGTGACCCTGCCTGCATCCCTGTGTGTATCTGACCTGAGAATCCCATGGGATCAGACCACAGACCACGACCTGCTGCAGGTGGGGCTGCTTGACATTACAGGAGAGCCTGCCTACACACAGGCCTCTGCACTTGGCTCGTGTGCAGAGAGGGAAGATGCAGTCCTGCATGCCTTCTCCTTCCCCTCTGCCTTTTCTGGGGAGGAGGGAGTCTGTGGCAGAAAAGGGAGAGATGACAATTACCTGTTGAGTCCTACTCTGCTCAGATTGGAGCAGGGGGAGCTTGTCCCACAGCCCCGTAGAAGGTAGGTGGCCCATGAGCAGGCTCCATCCATCCCAACAGGGCCCACCTCTCATCTGGGCCTGAGAGGTGAGCTTGGGTTTCTCCAGCCAGAACAGAGGTAATTTTTGCAGTAACCCTCAGAGATTGAGGTTAGTACTCTCGTTTTTAGAATGGGAAAACTGAGGCTCGTCTCCAAATGTGTAACTCTCCTCAGTTCCCACATTAGCATTAGCACAGCATTTTCAGAAGAGAAGCTGACTGCACACCTGCCAGGTAGCTTTGCCCTAATCCAGAACCCAGCTGGCTACAATCTGAAGTCATGTCTGAGGACACTTCTGTTCTGAGAGGTGAAGTTTTAACAAAAGAAGCTAGTTTTTAAGATTAAAGCAGAATGCTGGAAAAGGAAAGAAGAGAAAATAATGGAGAACCTTCCCCCTGTATCCAGCCTTTGACAGTTTAACACAGAAGATGCTGTGAGTCCTACAAACAAGGATGTTGAAGGTTCCAGATCTGAGTCTCTGCTTCCTGGGTGGAGACTTGTGAGTCAGAAGTTCTGAACAGCCATAAATCGGCATCCAGGTGATCTGTGAGGCCCTCACTGAAGCGTTTTGGGATTTATAACCAGACATTCTGTCATGATGGAGCTTCCCATAGGTTCTTTACTTGACCTGAGCACCACTGTAAGTGCGCCCCATTTCCAANTCAGAAGTTCTGAACAGCCATAAATCGGCATCCAGGTGATCTGTGAGGCCCTCACTGAAGCGTTTTGGGATTTATAACCAGACATTCTGTCATGATGGAGCTTCCCATAGGTTCTTTACTTGACCTGAGCACCACTGTAAGTGCGCCCCATTTCCAAGAGCAGAGGGAGGCCCCCACATCCATCGAGGGGTCCTCAGCCCAGAACTGCTTTGGCTCAGGGGCACAGCTGCAGTGGGAGCGCCAGACACAGGACCTTTTCCGACAGGAAGGGACACTTCTTCAGGAGAGAGGGCTGGGGTCTCTCAGCAGTGGCTGTCTCCAAGAAGGTCCCTCTCTGTGCTCCAAACCTAGCCCACTGGTCTCCCACGAGGCCCTGGGCCTGCAGCCTCACCTGGGAATTCAGCAGCAACACAAATCCTTGGGCAATGGGTGACCTACCCATGGTGACTGCAGTGTGCTGAAGTTTGGTGAGCTTGTGTTCCTGGGCCCAGGAGGTCATCTCTGTTCTGGACATTGACCACAGCTGGTCAGACCAGCAGGCGTTGTTCCTTTAGCAGGTGCTGAGTGAGGACTGTGTGGAAGGGCATACCATCTTGGTAGACTAATTCTAGCCCTTAAGAGTCTTCACCCCAATGAAAAAATAAGCAGGGGGCTTATGTTTTGGAAAGGATGGTGCAATACCTCCTGAGAGAGACAGATGCTGACAGTGGGCCCCTGGACTTACTTGTGAATAACCTCGACGCTCAGAAAAGAGGCGAGGGCTGGCTCCTTGCAGTCCAAGCATACCCAAGTGTTGCAAAGCTGCAGGGCGCCCAGCAGTCCTGTGGACAGTCTCGTCTCACCAGGCCCCCAACTGATGGTGACTTCATCCCTGAAGAAACAGAAATCAGTTCCAAACATTGCATATTCTTAACCATTGGATCCCATAAGGTCTGAGTGTCAGTTGGGGCCTGCTACTGAGCAAGCGTGCACACATTCTTTATGTTATATTTTAGGAGCAGTGGTGAGAATCACGGTGGTTCTCACCGTGGGCCCCTACCTGCCTCTGCCTGTCCCGAGCGGCAGTGTCTCCTGTCGGGGGAGGGGTCCCCCGAGGACACCTGGTGCTGCTCTGGCTATGCAGGGGCTTTGCGAGCATTCATTTGCGCTGCTGCCCTTCCTCATTCTCACTCTCTTCCCCCCCCCCCCAAGATCCTTCTTTCAGGGGACTCTTGGGAGGGAAAGCGGTTTGCTCATCTAGGAAAGTGGTGCCCATCTTCCCAGTGACTCCCTTGTCCTGCTCCTCCCGGAAGCTCCTCCCATGCCTGTCCGTCTGGTATCCAGGTGAATTCTTAGTCTGGCAGATTTGAAATGCAGTCTTCGCCTCCTAGCCGTGTCTTACCAGAAAAATCCACAGAGGAGCCTGAGCGACTGAGCACATATTCACACACACGTGTGCACACGTGCGTGCACACAGCCGCACACACATGATCTCAGCCAGACAACTAGTAGCCTTTTGAAATTCCGGCGTGGATTCCCCCCCAACATCTCCTTTTCCCAGAGGTAGTGTTTCTGGTGTCCTTTTAGCTTCCCTATTCTGAGCGTTTCAAAATTCTCACAAACCCAGCATGCTCTGGGGAGAGGCCTGACCTTGTCCAGAAGGTCTTACAGTGGCCTCAGTCCCACGCTGGGGACATCAGGGTTGCCCAGCCAGCCTGGGGCCAGGAGGCAGGAGGTGAAGGACTGCTCCTGGCCCTGCCAGACACTCTCCGTGTGGCCCCTAGGTTTGCCAGGTGCCTCCGCTGGGCTGGGGAAAGCTATCCAGACCAGGAGGGCTGTTAGCTTAGACTATCCAGAAAACTTTTATCCAGACACCCTGACTGAGATATCAGTGGTACCTGCTCAAATCAGAGACCCACTATTGCTGAGCTGCAGTGTGATTAAAAGAGTAATAGAAAACCAGTGTGAGAGGAGTCTAGAGCTGAGAGTAGCTGGAGACGGGGAAGCCACGTGGGGACAGGTCAGGGTGACGTGAAAGAGGCAGGGTGCAGGGGCCAGCTCGGGGGTCTTGGCACTGTGGCCGTACTGGAAACAGGCTAGGGACCGGGACGTTGGACTCTGGGACGGGAGACACGAAATTGGGCAGCGCACGCATGGCACACAGGTTTGACCACAGGGAGTTTGCAGAGGCTGCCGGTTGAGGAGAATTTTGGATCTTGGCTGCCTTGTGTTCTTATTGCCTGTAATTTTGTGTTAAGCCTCTTCCCAGGAATTAGCCAGCAGTCCAGATCGTGAACCTAGGCAGCTCCTGCCACACGATCCAGCTCGCCTACCTCCAGGTCTCATGGGGTGGTCTGCCCTGGCAAGGTGTGGCGGTCAATGCTGCTCAGCAGTCTGGGTCTCCGTTCATCACTGATTCGCCCCTTCATTCACTTTCTCTGTTCACACCTTGCCTGGCCTCTGGTTGCCGAAGCCCCTGATCTGGCCCTGTAGCTGTTTTTGTACTAACTTTGGACACATTGGAGTTTCTTTGTTTTAAATGTATTGCCCTTTTTCAGTTTTCATTTCCTTTGGGGACCAAATTTGCTTTGCCCTTAGCATATCTTCAAGTCTTCGCTGAAATACATTCAATAGTGACGATATCATTTTTGGACACATGATAGTAAGTTCTCACTAATTCTTTCCCAAAGAAACAAAAGTGTCCAAGGGTGAGACTCCACAACTGTTCAATATGAAGCCTCATTTGTGCTTCGTGTAGCATGCCACGGTGCCAGGGTTCTCTGAGTGTGGTCCTGGCCAGCAGCCACAGCAGCACTCGCAAACTTCACAGAAATAGAGATATTCGGGTTCATTCAGCCCTGCTGGATCAGAAACTCTGGGAGTGGATCCTGCATCTGTGTTTTCATGGCCTTCCTGGTGAGACGGATGCACCTTGACATTTAAGAATCACTGCCCTTATGAAACAGAGGGTTCTGGTTCAGTGGGTGAGCTGCAGGGCCAAGCCTTCGCCTCCAGGAGGTTTGCGGTGCAGTTGGCTCTACTCCGCACCCTGCCCCCGTGGGAGCGGGGACACAGAGGGAGGAAGGGGTGCAGTCACCTGGGCCTGGCTTGTCTGGATTAGAACTCTTCCCGGCCTGATGCAGGGTACAGGGCAGTGGAGACTCAGTTCTTGTTCTGGAATTCTTTACTCCAGAGGAGAAGGTTGGAGATACATTTTAGCAATTTAACTAGCAAATAATTAAACACACCAGTGTTTACCGTAACATAAACTCAGGTATGTTATTTTGCAGACCATAAAAGTCTCATGAATTTTTTTTTTAAAGGAGAAACAGGAATTCACAACCTTTTCCCACTTTTTATGAACTGACTGTGTTTCTCTGGGGCCAGCCAGGGTCAGGGTGACCCTCCTCTGCCCTCAGACAGGCCTCCTTGAAAAAATTTGAGCAGCAGGGTGTCTTCTTGGGCTAAATCCCCCTGACTGAGGACTAGGGGGCTCAAGCCCAGCCAGCCCAAGTGAGCTCTGGGCTTCCCGACCCCAGCAGAAAAGTCACTATGGTATCTGCCGTGTCTTCTGAGACTGTTGGCTATTCCAGCCGAGATAGAATCACGAACTCACGCAGCTCCAAGGGGGGCATGGGTCTTGTGAAACTGTGGCCATGCCGGGAGGTGTGGGAACTGGCTTCCCTTCTCCCCACGGCCCCCCTTGGGCAGCTCTGGAAGGGCCTGGCCCGGGCCCCAGTGTGAGTTCCAGGCCCCTGGGCCTTCACAAATCCCTCCTCCCTAACAGATGCTAACACAGGTATTTGATGACTATGTGGTATAAGGGCAAATGTAATACAAGCTGGATTGTATTCTTTTTCTCTCCTGGTTTTAAAATATTTGCTTGGGCCTCTGGAGGTGTTGTGAGCCCTCCCGCACCAGCCTGCTGGGTCTCATGGAGAGTCAGCCCCGCAGGGTGTGCCTCTGAGTGCTACACTCAGAATAACCCAGCACTCTGCTTGTTTAGAAAATCGGCTGTGATGGCATCATCGGGTCTGCGGCCAAAGAAGACCGATGTGGGGTCTGCAGCGGGGACGGCAAGACCTGCCGCGTGGTCAAGGGCGACTTCAGCCACGCTCGGGGCACAGGTGAGCTCGGGCCTCGGGAAAGGTGACCCCGGCCACTGAGAGCAGACAGGTGAGCACGGGCCCCGAGGTGTTGCTGCAGCAACCGGACAGCCTACAAGTGCTGTGCATTTTATTGCCCCAAAGCCAATCTTACTGGATCCTCTCTTGCCCAGAGTCAGTGATCACTTGCCTTCCTTGCATCTTACATGTAAGGACTAGTTAATAGTTAGGGGGGCTTCCCAGGTGGCACAGCAGGAACGAATCTTCCTGCCATTGCAAGAGATACAAGAGACGCAGGTTCAATCCCTGGGGTGGGAAGATTCCCCTGGAGAAGGAAATGGCAGTCCACTCCAGTATTCTTGCCTGGAGAATCCCCATGGACAGAGGAGCTTAGGAGCTTGGCGGGCTACAGTCCACGGAGTTGCAAAGAATTGGACACAACTGAGTGAGTGAGCATGCACCCACAATAGTATTTAGGGCACCCTGCACTCTAGTCTTAGGATTTCTGAAAGGCAGAGAAAAACATTATAGCCAGAATGACCTGTTTAGGTTCTTTGGCGTGAATAGCCTGCCCCAGTGCTGTGGGTTGGCCCCCGAGGTCCATTCTCATGCAGTGGCTCCCTGTCCCACCAGCTCCCCCCACCCCCGCCCCCCTCAGTGCGAGCCAGCTCGTCTGTCTGTCCCGCGTACAAAGGTGACAACAAAGACACGTGTCCACATCGTTTTTACCCATGTAACATGATGAGGTTCTTTTCTGACTCTGAATTTTCCGTCAATAAAAGGATAGCATTTACACACATCCCTAAACATGCCTGAAGCCCCATGTTCTGGGACGTCCGTGATGCGGCTGCTGGCTGGGGCTGCAGAGTCCCTGACTCCCATGTCCCAGATGTAGCCCAGCCCCTGCCCCGGGCCTGGAGGAGTCACAGGGTTCAGCTGATGGGCGGCACAGTCTTTCCGCTGGAACCGTCTTCACGGCCTGTGTGTGTAGGCTGCCTTGCCCAGAGGTGGGAGAGTCTCTGATCGCCTGCCTGGTGGCTGCCAACTTACAATGTCCAGGGAAGTAGCTGCTTGAAACCCACTCAGCGAGAGGAGCACGAGGCGGGCAAGTCCCCCGGAGGGCGAGTGAGTGTCCCTTCCCCTGACACCGCCAAGGATGACGGCACCGGGATAACTCGCTGAGTGGAACTGAGCTGAGAAGCTTCTGATTCCCAGAGCTGCTTTGGATGGAGGCGTTTCAGGCACGTTCCCCCAGTACGGGGACAGGATCACAGTTATTCCCCGTCCCACAGAGTGAGCAGAGAGGAGAATCTGTGCACGTTCCCCTTTCTCTGTTGGGACAGGAGCCCCGGTCTGGAGCAAAGGCTGCTTCTAGACACCTCACAGAAAGGGCTCCCGCTACACAGACACTCTGCAGAACCCTGACAGCCAAACCAGAGCCACACGCAAGTGAGAATTACACTCCGGCTCAATAAGGACTGGTTTCTGGACTTTGAAGATGGGGGCCCAGGCTGTGGAACAGGCCTCTGGAGGGAACCTCTGCCTCCTGCCCAGCTCTGACAAAAGCCAAAGAGGCTGCCGCTGGAACGAGTCAGTGTGGGGGAGGCGCCCCCCAAAGCTGCACCATCCAGTGCAGTCGCCACAGGCCACTGTCAATTCAGATTTTCAATATAATTAGTTTAAATTAAACCAACATAAAACTTCAGTCCTCAGTCCTGAGAGCCACATTTCAATGCCCCGTTGCCACGTGTGACAAGGGGCTCCCACGTTGAATGTCACAGAGAGAAGTGCTCCTTCCTTGCAGAAAGTTCATTTGGACAGCAGTGCTCTGCACCTTTGGGGACATCTGCTCTCTGTTTCGTCTGATGCCACTGTCCCTGTCTGGACTCCAGCTCCAGTTTGCCCTGAGACTGACCTTGCCTCCTGCTTCACCTGAGCAGCAAAGCTGCTTAAGAACAGACCTCAGCTGCTGGCAAGTGTGTGTTACTTTTTTTTTTTTTTAAGTCAGCATTAGAACCCTTTATGTTTATAAACTGAATGTTGTGCTGAGCTCCCGTAAACTGAACTGTGCAATTGCTCCATTCTGTGGAAGGCAGTCGAGCATAGCCATGCCCACTGCTGCCCCCAGGCAGTTCTCAGAGCCCTAAGGAAGATTCCACCATAGTCCTTTATAAACGACCACTGTGCGCCACAGAACTGCCAACCTCAAGAGTGCTCAGATCAGGACAGAAGCATGTCTTTCCCCACAGGCTCTAACACACTTGTTGGCCTTTGGTCTTGGCATGAGCACATCCATTCCTCCTATGATGGCAGTGTCCTTCTCTTCTCCCCGCATTCTCCACCCCAGCCTGTGCCTGGCCCCCTGCATGCACAGAGGGCAGGTGGACTGGAAGCCTCTGGAGGAGAGCGGTCCCCACCCTGACATGCGACTTAGTGCTGCTTCACTGGAGTCTTAGCAAACCTCCAGAGAAGGATAAGCTCAGTTAGCTTCACCCACCTCTAAAAGTTCTATCCTGAATGCTTGCCAAATGTTACACCTTTGTTTTGAAGTCTAAAACTGTCTTTAACAAATCCTAGGGATTGCGGTCTGTGAGCATCAGCTCATGTCAGTGTAGATTCTGTTTATTGAAGATGTGTGTAGAATGCTCGCTCACACATGGATGAGTCGCTAATTCAAGTTTCATCAGACACAAATNCTGCCAGACACTCTCCGTGTGGCCCCTAGGTTTGCCAGGTGCCTCCGCTGGGCTGGGGAAAGCTATCCAGACCAGGAGGGCTGTTAGCTTAGACTATCCAGAAAACTTTTATCCAGACACCCTGACTGAGATATCAGTGGTACCTGCTCAAATCAGAGACCCACTATTGCTGAGCTGCAGTGTGATTAAAAGAGTAATAGAAAACCAGTGTGAGAGGAGTCTAGAGCTGAGAGTAGCTGGAGACTGGGAAGCCACGTGGGGACAGGTCAGGGTGACGTGAAAGAGGCAGGGTGCAGGGGCCAGCTCGGGGGTCTTGGCACTGTGGCCGTACTGGAAACAGGCTAGGGACCGGGACGTTGGACTCTGGGACGGGAGACACGAAATTGGGCAGCGCACGCATGGCACACAGATTTGACCACAGGGAGTTTGCAGAGGCTGCCGGTTGAGGAGAATTTTGGATCTTGGCTGCCTTGTGTTCTTATTGCCTGTAATTTTGTGTTAAGCCTCTTCCCAGGAATTAGCCAGCAGTCCAGATCGTGAACCTAGGCAGCTCCTGCCACACGATCCAGCTCGCCTACCTCCAGGTCTCATGGGGTGGTCTGCCCTGGCAAGGTGTGGCGGTCAATGCTGCTCAGCAGTCTGGGTCTCCGTTCATCACTGATTCGCCCCTTCATTCACTTTCTCTGTTCACACCTTGCCTGGCCTCTGGTTGCCGAAGCCCCTGATCTGGCCCTGTAGCTGTTTTTGTACTAACTTTGGACACATTGGAGTTTCTTTGTTTTAAATGTATTGCCCTTTTTCAGTTTTCATTTCCTTTGGGGACCAAATTTGCTTTGCCCTTAGCATATCTTCAAGTCTTCGCTGAAATACATTCAATAGTGACGATATCATTTTTGGACACATGATAGTAAGTTCTCACTAATTCTTTCCCAAAGAAACAAAAGTGTCCAAGGGTGAGACTCCACAACTGTTCAATATGAAGCCTCATTTGTGCTTCGTGTAGCATGCCACGGTGCCAGGGTTCTCTGAGTGTGGTCCTGGCCAGCAGCCACAGCAGCACTCGCGAACTTCACAGAAATAGAGATATTCGGGTTCATTCAGCCCTGCTGGATCAGAAACTCTGGGAGTGGATCCTGCATCTGTGTTTTCATGGCCTTCCTGGTGAGACGGATGCACCTTGACGTTTAAGAATCACTGCCCTTATGAAACAGAGGGTTCTGGTTCAGTGGGTGAGCTGCAGGGCCAAGCCTTCGCCTCCAGGAGGTTTGCGGTGCAGTTGGCTCTACTCCGCACCCTGCCCCCGTGGGAGCGGGGACACAGAGGGAGGAAGGGGTGCAGTCACCTGGGCCTGGCTTGTCTGGATTAGAACTCTTCCCGGCCTGATGCAGGGTACAGGGCAGTGGAGACTCAGTTCTTGTTCTGGAATTCTTTACTCCAGAGGAGAAGGTTGGAGATACATTTTAGCAATTTAACTAGCAAATAATTAAACACACCAGTGTTTACCGTAACATAAACTCAGGTATGTTATTTTGCAGACCATAAAAGTCTCATGAATTTTTTTTTTAAAGGAGAAACAGGAATTCACAACCTTTTCCCACTTTTTATGAACTGACTGTGTTTCCCTGGGGCCAGCCAGGGTCAGGGTGACCCTCCTCTGCCCTCAGACAGGCCTCCTTGAAAAAATTTGAGCAGCAGGGTGTCTTCTTGGGCTAAATCCCCCTGACTGAGGACTAGGGGGCTCAAGCCCAGCCAGCCCAAGTGAGCTCTGGGCTTCCCGACCCCAGCAGAAAAGTCACTATGGTATCTGCCGTGTCTTCTGAGACTGTTGGCTATTCCAGCCGAGATAGAATCACGAACTCACGCAGCTCCAAGGGGGGCATGGGTCTTGTGAAACTGTGGCCATGCCGGGAGGTGTGGGAACTGGCTTCCCTTCTCCCCACGGCCCCCCTTGGGCAGCTCTGGAAGGGCCTGGCCCGGGCCCCAGTGTGAGTTCCAGGCCCCTGGGCCTTCACAAATCCCTCCTCCCTAACAGATGCTAACACAGGTATTTGATGACTATGTGGTATAAGGGCAAATGTAATACAAGCTGGATTGTATTCTTTTTCTCTCCTGGTTTTAAAATATTTGCTTGGGCCTCTGGAGGTGTTGTGAGCCCTCCCGCACCAGCCTGCTGGGTCTCATGGAGAGTCAGCCCCGCAGGGTGTGCCTCTGAGTGCTACACTCAGAATAACCCAGCACTCTGCTTGTTTAGAAAATCGGCTGTGATGGCATCATCGGGTCTGCGGCCAAAGAAGACCGATGTGGGGTCTGCAGCGGGGACGGCAAGACCTGCCGCGTGGTCAAGGGCGACTTCAGCCACGCTCGGGNCACTCAGAATAACCCAGCACTCTGCTTGTTTAGAAAATCGGCTGTGATGGCATCATCGGGTCTGCGGCCAAAGAAGACCGATGTGGGGTCTGCAGCGGGGACGGCAAGACCTGCCGCGTGGTCAAGGGCGACTTCAGCCACGCTCGGGGCACAGGTGAGCTCGGGCCTCGGGAAAGGTGACCCCGGCCACTGAGAGCAGACAGGTGAGCACGGGCCCCGAGGTGTTGCTGCAGCAACCGGACAGCCTACAAGTGCTGTGCATTTTATTGCCCCAAAGCCAATCTTACTGGATCCTCTCTTGCCCAGAGTCAGTGATCACTTGCCTTCCTTGCATCTTACATGTAAGGACTAGTTAATAGTTAGGGGGGCTTCCCAGGTGGCACAGCAGGAACGAATCTTCCTGCCATTGCAAGAGATACAAGAGACGCAGGTTCAATCCCTGGGGTGGGAAGATTCCCCTGGAGAAGGAAATGGCAGTCCACTCCAGTATTCTTGCCTGGAGAATCCCCATGGACAGAGGAGCTTAGGAGCTTGGCGGGCTACAGTCCACGGAGTTGCAAAGAATTGGACACAACTGAGTGAGTGAGCATGCACCCACAATAGTATTTAGGGCACCCTGCACTCTAGTCTTAGGATTTCTGAAAGGCAGAGAAAAACATTATAGCCAGAATGACCTGTTTAGGTTCTTTGGCGTGAATAGCCTGCCCCAGTGCTGTGGGTTGGCCCCCGAGGTCCATTCTCATGCAGTGGCTCCCTGTCCCACCAGCTCCCCCCACCCCCGCCCCCCTCAGTGCGAGCCAGCTCGTCTGTCTGTCCCGCGTACAAAGGTGACAACAAAGACACGTGTCCACATCGTTTTTACCCATGTAACATGATGAGGTTCTTTTCTGACTCTGAATTTTCCGTCAATAAAAGGATAGCATTTACACACATCCCTAAACATGCCTGAAGCCCCATGTTCTGGGACGTCCGTGATGCGGCTGCTGGCTGGGGCTGCAGAGTCCCTGACTCCCATGTCCCAGATGTAGCCCAGCCCCTGCCCCGGGCCTGGAGGAGTCACAGGGTTCAGCTGATGGGCGGCACAGTCTTTCCGCTGGAACCGTCTTCACGGCCTGTGTGTGTAGGCTGCCTTGCCCAGAGGTGGGAGAGTCTCTGATCGCCTGCCTGGTGGCTGCCAACTTACAATGTCCAGGGAAGTAGCTGCTTGAAACCCACTCAGCGAGAGGAGCACGAGGCGGGCAAGTCCCCCGGAGGGCGAGTGAGTGTCCCTTCCCCTGACACCGCCAAGGATGACGGCACCGGGATAACTCGCTGAGTGGAACTGAGCTGAGAAGCTTCTGATTCCCAGAGCTGCTTTGGATGGAGGCGTTTCAGGCACGTTCCCCCAGTACGGGGACAGGATCACAGTTATTCCCCGTCCCACAGAGTGAGCAGAGAGGAGAATCTGTGCACGTTCCCCTTTCTCTGTTGGGACAGGAGCCCCGGTCTGGAGCAAAGGCTGCTTCTAGACACCTCACAGAAAGGGCTCCCGCTACACAGACACTCTGCAGAACCCTGACAGCCAAACCAGAGCCACACGCAAGTGAGAATTACACTCCGGCTCAATAAGGACTGGTTTCTGGACTTTGAAGATGGGGGCCCAGGCTGTGGAACAGGCCTCTGGAGGGAACCTCTGCCTCCTGCCCAGCTCTGACAAAAGCCAAAGAGGCTGCCGCTGGAACGAGTCAGTGTGGGGGAGGCGCCCCCCAAAGCTGCACCATCCAGTGCAGTCGCCACAGGCCACTGTCAATTCAGATTTTCAATATAATTAGTTTAAATTAAACCAACATATAACTTCAGTCCTCAGTCCTGAGAGCCACATTTCAATGCCCCGTTGCCACGTGTGACAAGGGGCTCCCACGTTGAATGTCACAGAGAGAAGTGCTCCTTCCTTGCAGAAAGTTCATTTGGACAGCAGTGCTCTGCACCTTTGGGGACATCTGCTCTCTGTTTCGTCTGATGCCACTGTCCCTGTCTGGACTCCAGCTCCAGTTTGCCCTGAGACTGACCTTGCCTCCTGCTTCACCTGAGCAGCAAAGCTGCTTAAGAACAGACCTCAGCTGCTGGCAAGTGTGTGTTACTTTTTTTTTTTTTTAAGTCAGCATTAGAACCCTTTATGTTTATAAACTGAATGTTGTGCTGAGCTCCCGTAAACTGAACTGTGCAATTGCTCCATTCTGTGGAAGGCAGTCGAGCATAGCCATGCCCACTGCTGCCCCCAGGCAGTTCTCAGAGCCCTAAGGAAGATTCCACCATAGTCCTTTATAAACGACCACTGTGCGCCACAGAACTGCCAACCTCAAGAGTGCTCAGATCAGGACAGAAGCATGTCTTTCCCCACAGGCTCTAACACACTTGTTGGCCTTTGGTCTTGGCATGAGCACATCCATTCCTCCTATGATGGCAGTGTCCTTCTCTTCTCCCCGCATTCTCCACCCCAGCCTGTGCCTGGCCCCCTGCATGCACAGAGGGCAGGTGGACTGGAAGCCTCTGGAGGAGAGCGGTCCCCACCCTGACATGCGACTTAGTGCTGCTTCACTGGAGTCTTAGCAAACCTCCAGAGAAGGATAAGCTCAGTTAGCTTCACCCACCTCTAAAAGTTCTATCCTGAATGCTTGCCAAATGTTACACCTTTGTTTTGAAGTCTAAAACTGTCTTTAACAAATCCTAGGGATTGCGGTCTGTGAGCATCAGCTCATGTCAGTGTAGATTCTGTTTATTGAAGATGTGTGTAGAATGCTCGCTCACACATGGATGAGTCGCTAATTCAAGTTTCATCAGACACAAATCTGTAATCCAGGTCTGAGGCTCTGGAATGCACGTTCAAGAGATAATGCACACGGCCACCTGTGAGCCCACTCACCCTATGAACGTTTGATCAGCACTGCTGCATTTTAAGCTTGAGTTGCAGAAATAAAACTGTCACTGAGTTGGTCACAGTCAAGGGAGGGGACCCTCGGGCAAACAGCTTGAGCCCACATGTGAGGTGGAGGGGGCTCCACTCGGCTCTAGGGGTACCATGGGGCCCTAAGTCTTGGTGGGGCTCCTCAACCAGCCCTGCAGACAGATGAGGGTGGCCCCCACACCCTAAAGGATAAGTAGGAATTAAATGACAGTGGAGGTCTGGGAAGGACATTTCAGGCTGCAGGAAAAACCCACCTTAGAAATGGCATAAAGCCCCTGGGTCATGTGACATCTAGGTGACTCCAAGGGCAGCTGGATGAATTCAGAATCCTGTCAGTTTAGATACGAAGGTAACTTTCATCTCTGCCCAACTCTAAAGACAGGAGAGAGGAGGAATGCTTTATCACCCTGAGGGTGAATATCAAAGAAAATACCATACCCAAAAGATAAAGCGGAATCAAATGCAGGATTTTTGCCCAATTATATGAAGTCCTGACCCTTGCCTGAACTCTTCTGGGTCCTTAACCCACATACTTGAGCTAAGGACCCCGAACAGACCTATACAGGGAGAGTGTCCACGCCCCCAGGATGCCCCCCTCGGGTGTCCTGGAGAGGTCCCAGTGCAGTATCCTGAGCTGAGTGTTTTATTGCTCTCTGACCCCTTGCCTTCCGACTTTGAACAGATGAGGTCTTGGGCCACTTGGCTCTAGGGGAATCCACTTGAGTTGGCTATCATATTACTTTTCTGATGGATGGGCTTCAGAATGCACAAGCCTTGGATTGAGTTGAAATAGCTGAGCTTTTTTTAATTTAGAAACTTGAAAGTTCTTGATAGGATGCTTTCATTTCATTCATTAAATTGTCATTTTCACATTATTCCATGCTGCTCCTTGATACTTGAAAGGTGTCTAATGTCCATGGACACCCAATCCAGGACATCTCTGGACTCAAGCCCCAACCAAGAGCTGACCATAATGCCCCATGAGCTCTGAAACCCTTTGCACTGTGTTCTTGAAGAGAACCTTCTCAAACTCTCAGTCCTTGAAAAGGAGAGTGATATGTTTTATCCCTATTAAATGTGGATAGATCCACATGTCACACGTTTGTTCAATAATCACCTTTAGAACCCATACCTCATGCCAAGTTCTGAGCTCCAGTGTCTAGGTGTGGGGTGTGGAGGTTCCATGGGGAAATTCACCGCTCTGTGGTGGCGACACAGGCCACTTCCCTGCACTGACTGTGAACTATAGTATCAGTTCCTGCAATATGCATGTAAACCAATTACCACATCTTTCTTTTTCTCAGTCAGGAATAATCTTTGTACCAAAGTGTCCACATGTGTGATGGCAAAGGCCGTTCCCAGGTGTTTCTCATGTAAGATTCCGGCTATTCCAAGCAGAACTAGTGGTGATAGCCTGGTGAGGGGCTCTTACCTCGCTTATGTGCCTGAATGTTTGCTAAGTAGAGTCAGTGGGAGGGAGTCATGCATGAAGCCATGGATAAACACATATCGCTTATGGTGTATAAGACTGATGACCTAAAGGAAAAGCTACAGAATAAAACCAATTCTAAGTCTATAAAAGATAAAGATTCATCAGATTAGGGGCCATACAGAAACACATGTCAGTATGCCGGGAACACGTCCTCACTCTCCTTAGCCTCACCTGGCACTTTGGCAGAAAACGCTAAGATTTGCCAGAGAATGGAAGTTTCTGCATTACATGGCTGGGCTTCCCAAAAGGCAGAGGACACTTGACAAGACCCTCCTGGTCTTCGTGCTGGAGACAAAGGCCATGGCCTTGTTCAGCCCACCTGCACTGACCTCACATTCTGAGAACTGAGCCAGAATATTAGCCAGACTCCTGGGCTTCCCAAATCATTTTCAACTGGAACCAGAGAAACCATTAAGAATAAACATAAAGACAGTAATACTCTGACAGACAACTTTTGTAAACAGCAAAAACTAAAAACTTACACAAATGCCTCTCCATGCATTTGTAAAGATTATTACCCCTCCCAAAAGGAAAAAAAAAAAACTTTGATTGGTTTTTTTTTTTTTGGTTGTACATGTTTGATATAATCGTTTGAAAGTGTCCCAGTCAGTGTAGCCAGGGTATTACCTATGTTCCATCATGGCACCTAATCAACTCAATGGTATTCTTCCAAAGAAAGTTAATGCTGCTGAAACCTGTAACAAGGGAAAAATGTGATCTAAATAATCTACATGTAAAGTTCAGACAAAAGGTATTTTGCAGGGAAATGTGCTTATAGCCTTGTGATGTTAATTATTCAGAAAATTTGAGGCAGGTTGAAGGTCAACATCTCTTTGAAGTTCCTCCTGACTACTTGTCCTTATGGCAAAAATTACATGTTCTCCTAGAATAATGGCGACAGTATTAACTTTTATCCATGGCTTCCTCATGACACTAAATTGTATCCCTCTAACTGGATTTCTCCTGCTTAATGGCAGAGACTAGAATGGAAAATTAAAGATAGTCTTGTGTCTTCCCTAAAGTGTGGCTCTATCTTGTGAATTCCTGGAGTAAACCCCCGCCCCCTCCGTTTCATGCCATCAACAAAGTGATATCTGGCATCTGCAGAGGGGAGACATCTGGTATGAGGGATGACAAGGTGCTCTGGGGCTTGGTAATGGGACTCTTTCCCTGGCTGGTCACTCTTCATGCCAACCTTGGGATGGGCTTTGGGCTCTGTCGGGGACAGTGCATGAGAGATGGTTTCCTTGGTTTGTGGACAGAGGCCCTGCTTTTCACTTCAGGGATTTTCTCTTTCATTATTTCGTTACTCATGTAATGAATTAATGAATGTACTGTATTTCATTACTCATTACTTTATGTCATGAGCAGAGAAGCTCATCTTAGAAGGAAAGGTTAGCAGAGCCCAAGCACAGCAATGCCCTGCCCCATTATTCAGGGATTACCTTTATTCAGACACAACTGTGCTGTGTGTCTGCCCTGAGCTCTTTACTCCCCATCAGCCTCTGTCCACTAGGGTACTTGAGAAAGGAAAGGAGATAGGTGCCTTTTCAGTGCTACTACATGTGCCAAACCTAAGCTTAAAAATAGGCCAGTGAGCACATATTTAGTGCAGATGCCCCTTGCTGTGGAATGTAGAAATTTAACTGATTTGGACCTTAGCAAATATGTCTGTTGCCTTTGGTTCTGCTGGTGATGCTAACACCAAGATTTGTTAGGCACAAAACAGGAAAAGTCTATGTAACAACAGCAATTTTTAGAGATCTTGTTACCAGGTCAGTTTAATGATTTAAGTGGAAATTTCTTCAAAAAAGGTATTAATCACCACCAACCTTGAACAATTTTGTGTTCATTTTTGATACTTCACTATCTTCTATGCCTGGAATCCAGTGAGTCTTCAAACTCCCCAAGAATGAATACTTTTCTCTAAGAGAGATTTTTGATATAAAATCCATTGCTGTGATCCTCAAAGATTTTTTTTTTTTTTTTGCATTCCTGAAGCAAAAATGTTTTTAGTCAAAAAACCTTGCCTCATACTATAAGGCTCAGTGGTAAAGAATGCAGGAGATGTGGGTTCGATCCCTGCATTGGGAAGATCTCCTGGGGAAAGAAATGGCAACCCACTTCAGTATTCTTGCCTGGGAAATCCCATGGACAGAGGAGCCTGGTTGTCTACAGTCTATGGGGTTGCAAAGAGTCGGCCTCAACTTAGCAACTATACAACAACAACACACTGAAAGGACTGGAAAGTGGAGGCGCTGTGCCTGCAAGTTGGTGCTGCTGCCCTTAAGTGAGAGGTGGTTGGAGGGGATCAACTGGGGGACCATACTCCCACCTGGTTCAAGAAGTCATCCTGCCTGCCTGGGAATCAGGGAGGATCAGGGCACAGGAAGTAGACAACTCATACCGGACTGTGTTAACATCTCTGAAGTCTTCCTACGCATAAAACATTTATTTGTAGGCATCCAAGACTGGGTCTTTAGTAACAATGCCAAAATATTTGCTATCAAGACTCAAAGACTCCGCTAAACTTTCCATCTAGGATGGCTGGTTGAACACAGGTGTTTATCCCCTTGGCTTCTCATGATCACCTTAAAATGAATGAGCAGGAACTTATTAAAATGTCTAGGGAGAGTAAGCTCATATCAAGTGGATGTTCATATGTTGTTTGAGAATAAATAGATTTGGTTTAGATCTAGTAAATAAGCAAACAAGCAAAACATACACTGCCGCAGTTACCTTGGAGGAAAAGGGGAACACGGCAGAGCAGGTCCTGATACTCTTATACACACCGCTGTCACTCACATTTTAAGGGTCAAAATAAGTTACATGGTCACATAATTTTAAGAGGTCAAGGAAAGGCATTCCTACCATGATTCCAGAGAGAGACCTGGCAATATTTGGTGGCCAGCCCCATGACACAGCCCCTCTAGCAAACTTCTCTGCCTTCCGGTATTTTGGTTGCCAACACGTGATATCATTCCCTGGCCCCTAACTGAAAGCCAGTCCTGATAAGCAGCAAACACCATCCATGTACAGTAGACTCCCTTATCCCTGGGGGGTATCTTTCAACACCCCCAGTGGACTACTGAAAGCATAAATGGTATGGGGCCCTATATATACTGGGTTGGCCAAAAGGTTCCTTCAGATTTCTACATAATGTCTTATGGAAAAACCCAAATGAATTTTTTGGTTATCCCAATACTATGCTTTTTTCCTACAAATACACAACCTGAGATAAAGTCTGATATATAAATTAGGCACAGTAAGAGATTAATAATAACTAATAATAAAATAGAACGATTACAATACTATCCTGTAATACGAACTATGTAAACATGGTCTTTCTCTCTCAAAATATCTTACTGTACAAATTTAATGCCTTTTCCATCTTAATTAAGCACTTAGCATGCACTGTGGCCGTAAACTTTTGAAGTTTGAGATGTGACAGCAAATTTCTTTTTACCTTGTGCACAGTTTTATAAATGGAAGATTCATTCTTACCATAGATCTTAGCAACCTAAGCATATGATTTTTCCCCCCTTTCTTTGTTAAGTCTAGAACTTCCACCTTTTCACTTAAAGAAGAACTTTACAGCTTCTCTTTGGCATGTGCAAATTGCCAGCATCACTACTCTGGTGCCATGGGGCCATTATAAAGTGAAATAAAGATCACTTGACTGTTGTGAAACCACAACAGTCAGTCTGATAAGAGATGGCTACTAAGTGACTAGTAGGCAGGTTATGGTTAACAAAGGGATAATTCATGTTCTGGGCAGGACGGAGTGGGACTGTGTGAGATTTCATCATGTTAGTCAAATGGCATGCAATTTTAAACTTATTGTTATTTCTGGAGTCTTCCATTTAATATTTTTTAGACTACAATTAACTGCATGTAGCTAAAACTACAGAAAGTTACACTGCAGATAAGGAGGTTACTGTATGTAGAGGCAACTCATCTGTGGCATCCTTCTCAGAAGAGTCTGCAACAAATGGGAGAGACCAAGATAACTGAAATGTGAAAAATAAGATAACTCAAATAATAGAAGTTCCAGATCTCTAATAAGTATTCTTAGAAATGTTTGAGAAGTGATTTTACTCAAAAAACCAGTACAGAGTGCCATGAGAAGAAACAATCAGAAAACGAAAAGGAGATCTCAATTATTAAAACTATGACTATCCTATTAAAACCTTGGAATAAAAAGCACCATACATAAAGAAATGACAAATGACAGACAGGAAAAAATGTATGCAAGTCTAGTTAAGAGTTTCAGTCCAAAATATATTCAATACACATTAATAGATATAAAATATATTTTCACGGCTCTTGCTTAGCAAATAAAAACAAGAAGCCAGTAGGAGAATGGACAACACATGTGAATATGGTAGTTAACTGAAGAGAAAACAAATGACCAATAAGTGTATGCTAAAATGCAGAGCCACAGTGATATGAGGGAAATGCAAATTACATCTATAATATCATACTTCTTCACATCTTAGACCAGCCAATATCAAGAGGATTGATAGTATCAAGTATCTAAACATGTGGACCAACATGTATTCTCCTATAGAACTGGCTAACTTCTATATTAGTTAAGCCATTATGGAGAGCAATTTAATGTACATTTAACATTTAAACTGCATGTATATTTTTTCAGTAGACAGATTTATTATTGACCTCTGTGTTGAATAGAATTCAGGTGAGTCAAGACATTCTAGGTTTGGTTATTTTTAGTTTTAGGCTAAAACTGTCAATATCTGATCACTTTTGATCTATAGAAAAAGTCAATATTTACACTTTCCCACAGTGGTAATGATGTCATCTTCACGCTAATGTGCAATTAGAAAACAAACTTCTTTCTCTAAAGCTGACTTCTTAGAAACAGTCCTAGGACTTAGCACAAAGCAGTAACTTTTACTTAAGAAATTTTCAATTTGCATGTATGTTGAATGGAAACTCAGTTTGCATGTATGTTGAACTCAGTTTGTATGTTGAACAGTTGAACAGTTCAGCAGTTCAATGAAGACCTACAAGACCTTCTAGAAATAACACCCAAAAAAGATGTCCTTTTCATTATAGGGGACTGGAATACCAAAGTAGGAAGTCAAGAAATACCTGGAGTAACAGGCAGATTTGGCCTTGGAGTACAGAATGAAGCAGAGCAAAGGCTAATAGAGTTTTGCCAAGAAAACACACTGGTCATAGCAAACACCCTCTTCCAACAACACAAGAGAAGACTCTACACATGGACATCACCAGATGGTCAATACCAAAATCAGATTGATTACATTCTTTGCAGCCAAAGATGGAGAAGCTCTATACAGTCCAAAAACAAGACCGGGAGCTGACTGTGGCTCAGATCATGAACTCCTTATTGCCAAATTCAGACTTAAATTGAAGAAAGTAGGGAAAACCACTAGACCATTCAGGTATGACCTAAATCAAATCCCTTATGATTATATAGTGGAAGTGACAAATAGATTCAAGGGACTAGATCTGATAGACAGAGTGCCTGAAGAACTATGGATGGAGGTTTGTGACATTGTGCAGGGGGCAGTGATGAAGACCATCCCCAAGAAAAAGAAATGCAAAAAGGCAAAATGGTTGTCTGAGGAGGACTTACAGATAGCTAAGAAAAGAGAAGTGAAAGGCAAAGGAGAAAAGGAAAGATATACCCATTTGAATGCAGAGTTCCAAAGAACAGCAAGGAGAGAGAAGAAACCCTTCCTCAGTGATCAATGCAAAGAAGTAGAGGAAAACAGTAGAATGAGAAAGACTAGAGATCTCTTCAAAAAATTAGAGATACCAAGGGAAATTTTCATGCAAAGATGGGCACAATAAAGGACAGAAATGGTATGGACCTAACAGAAGCAGAAGATATTAAGAAGAGGTGGCAAGAATACACAAAAGAACTATACAAAAGAGATCTTCATGACCCAGATAATCACAGTGGTGTGATCACTAATCTAGAGCCAGACATCCTGGAATGTGAAGTCAAGTGAGCCTTGGGAGGCATCACTACGAACAAAGCTAGTGGAGGTGATGAAATTCCAGTTGAACTATTTCATATCCTAAAAGATGATGCTGTGAAAGTGCTGCACTCAATATGCCAGCAAATTTGGAAAATGCAGCAGAGGCCACAGGACGGGAAAAAGTCAGTTTTCATTCCAATCCCAAAGAAAGGCAATGCCAAAGAATGCTCAAACTACCGCACAATTGCATTCATCTCACATGCTAGCAAAGTCGTGCTCAAAATTCTCCAAGCCAGGCTTCAGCAATATGTGAACCATGAATTTTCAGATGTTCAAGCTGGATTTAGAAAAGGCAGAGGAACCAGAGATCAAATTGCCAACATCTGTTGGATCACAGAAAAAGCAAGAGAGTGCCAGAAAAACATCTATTTCTGCTTTATTGACTATGCCAAAGCCTTTGACTGTGTGGATCACAACAAACTGGAAAATTCTTAAAGAGATCGGAAAACCAGACCACCTTACCTGCCTCCTGAGAAATCTGTATGCAGTTCAGGAAGCAACAGTCAGAACTGGACATGAAACAACACACTGGTTCCAAATTGGGAAAGGAATACTTCAAGGCTATATATTGTCACCCTGCTTATTTAACGTATATAAAGAGTACATCATAAGAAATGCTGAACTGTGATGAAGCACAAGCTGGAATCAAGATTGTTGGGAGAAATATCAATAACTTCAGATATGCAGATGATACCACCCTTATGGCAAAAAATGAAAAAGAACTAAGGGCCCTCTTGATGAAAGTGAAAGAGGAGAGTGAAAAAGTTGGCTTAAAACTCAATATTTAGAAAACTAAGATCATGAATCTGGTCCCATCACTTCATGGCAAATAGATAGGGACAAAGTGGAAACAGTGAGAGACTTTATTTGGGGGGAGCTCCAAAATCACTGCAGACAGTGACTGCAGCCATGAAATCAAAAGATGCTTGCTCCTTCAAAGAAAAGTTATGACCAACCTAGACAGCTTATTAAAAAGCAGAGACATCACTTTGCCAACAAACGTCCATCTAGTCAAAGCTATGGTTTTTCCAGTAGTCATGTATGTATGTGAGAGTTGGACCATAAAGAAAGCTGAGTGCTGAAGAATTGATGCTTTTGAACTGTGGTGTTGGAGAAGACTGTGGTGTTGACCATCCCTTGAACTGCAAGGAGATCCAAACAGTCCATCCTAAAGGAAATCTGTCCTGAATATTAACTGGAAGGACTGATGATGAAGCTGAAATTCCAATACTTTGGCCACTTGATGCAAAGAACTGACTCATTTGAAAAGACCCTGATGCTGGGAAAGACTGAAGGCAAGAGGAGAAAGGGACGACAGAGGATGAGATGGTTGGATGGCATCACCGACTCAATAGACATGAATTTGAGTAAACGCCAGGATTTGGTGATGGACAGGGAGGCCTGGCGTGCTGCGGTCCATGGGGTCGCAAAGAGTCAGATATGACTGAGCAACAGAGCTGAACTGAACTGCAGGTATGTTTGCCCCAGCAATTCTCACAGCTGATGTGTGTGACATTGTATATATGCATAGATAGACATGCAAAGCTGTTCATTGCAATTTATGATTTTTTAGTGCTTTTGTAGAGGTTTAATTCACATACCATAAAATTCATCCATTTAAGGTGTACAATTCAAAGGGCTTTAGTAAATATACAGCATTCTTCAGCCATGACCACAGTCATCCCAGAAAGAAACCCCACACCCGTTAGCAGTCATTCCCCATCTCCCTCCTCCTACCCTAACCCTAGGCAGCTACTTTTGAGTCTATTTGTCTGTTCTGGACATTTCCTATAAATGGCATCATACAATATGTGATCTTTGTGACTGGCCTTAGTAATTTAGTATGGCATTTTCAAGTTTCTTCCATATTGTATCATCTATCAATGTTTCATATTTTTTTTTGCTAAATCATGCTGCTAAGTCACTTCAGTCGTGTCTGACTCTGTGCGACCCCATAGACGGCAGCCCACCAGGCTCCCCTGTCCCTGGGATNTGCTTTATTGACTATGCCAAAGCCTTTGACTGTGTGGATCACAACAAACTGGAAAATTCTTAAAGAGATCGGAAAACCAGACCACCTTACCTGCCTCCTGAGAAATCTGTATGCAGTTCAGGAAGCAACAGTCAGAACTGGACATGAAACAACACACTGGTTCCAAATTGGGAAAGGAATACTTCAAGGCTATATATTGTCACCCTGCTTATTTAACGTATATAAAGAGTACATCATAAGAAATGCTGAACTGTGATGAAGCACAAGCTGGAATCAAGATTGTTGGGAGAAATATCAATAACTTCAGATATGCAGATGATACCACCCTTATGGCAAAAAATGAAAAAGAACTAAGGGCCCTCTTGATGAAAGTGAAAGAGGAGAGTGAAAAAGTTGGCTTAAAACTCAATATTTAGAAAACTAAGATCATGAATCTGGTCCCATCACTTCATGGCAAATAGATAGGGACAAAGTGGAAACAGTGAGAGACTTTATTTGGGGGGAGCTCCAAAATCACTGCAGACAGTGACTGCAGCCATGAAATCAAAAGATGCTTGCTCCTTCAAAGAAAAGTTATGACCAACCTAGACAGCTTATTAAAAAGCAGAGACATCACTTTGCCAACAAACGTCCATCTAGTCAAAGCTATGGTTTTTCCAGTAGTCATGTATGTATGTGAGAGTTGGACCATAAAGAAAGCTGAGTGCTGAAGAATTGATGCTTTTGAACTGTGGTGTTGGAGAAGACTGTGGTGTTGACCATCCCTTGAACTGCAAGGAGATCCAAACAGTCCATCCTAAAGGAAATCTGTCCTGAATATTAACTGGAAGGACTGATGATGAAGCTGAAATTCCAATACTTTGGCCACTTGATGCAAAGAACTGACTCATTTGAAAAGACCCTGATGCTGGGAAAGACTGAAGGCAAGAGGAGAAAGGGACGACAGAGGATGAGATGGTTGGATGGCATCACCGACTCAATAGACATGAATTTGAGTAAACGCCAGGATTTGGTGATGGACAGGGAGGCCTGGCGTGCTGCGGTCCATGGGGTCGCAAAGAGTCAGATATGACTGAGCAACAGAGCTGAACTGAACTGCAGGTATGTTTGCCCCAGCAATTCTCACAGCTGATGTGTGTGACATTGTATATATGCATAGATAGACATGCAAAGCTGTTCATTGCAATTTATGATTTTTTAGTGCTTTTGTAGAGGTTTAATTCACATACCATAAAATTCATCCATTTAAGGTGTACAATTCAAAGGGCTTTAGTAAATATACAGCATTCTTCAGCCATGACCACAGTCATCCCAGAAAGAAACCCCACACCCGTTAGCAGTCATTCCCCATCTCCCTCCTCCTACCCTAGCCCTAGGCAGCTACTTTTGAGTCTATTTGTCTGTTCTGGACATTTCCTATAAATGGCATCATACAATATGTGATCTTTGTGACTGGCCTTAGTAATTTAGTATGGCATTTTCAAGTTTCTTCCATATTGTATCATCTATCAATGTTTCATATTTTTTTTTGCTAAATCATGCTGCTAAGTCACTTCAGTCGTGTCTGACTCTGTGCGACCCCATAGACGGCAGCCCACCAGGCTCCCCTGTCCCTGGGATTCTCCAGGCAAGAACACTGGAGTGGGTTGCCATTTCCTTCTCCAATGCATGAAAGTGAAAAGTGAAAGTGAAGTCG
The DNA here is from genome assembly GCA_006410675.1 of Oreotragus oreotragus. Classification (NCBI taxonomy): domain Eukaryota; kingdom Metazoa; phylum Chordata; class Mammalia; order Artiodactyla; family Bovidae; genus Oreotragus; species Oreotragus oreotragus. Next base: position 533,787 of record SJYX01023995.1, read on the forward strand.
CTCAGTCGTGTCCGACTCCTAGCAACCCCATGGACTGCAGCCCACCAGGCTCCCCCATCCATGGGATTTTCCAGGCAAGAGTACTGGAGTGGGGTGCCATTGCCTTCTCCATGCTAAATAATACCCATTGTAAAAATGGATTTCATATTTTTAAAATGTGAATGTAAAAATACATTCATTACTTGGTGGACATTTGAGTTTTTTCTGCCTTTTTGGTTATAATGAATAATATATAAACATTTGTGTATAAGTTTTTTATGGGCATATTTTTCATTCTCTTTGGGTATATAAAACATAGGAGTAGAACTGGTAGGTTTTATGCTAATTCTATTTTTCCTGTTTGAGGAACTATCAAACTCTTCTCCAATATTCCTGTGCCATTTTGCATTCCTACTAGCAGTAAGTGAGGGGTTCAAATTCTCCACATTCTCTCCAGCACTTGCTATTGTTTATCATTTTTATTATAGGCATCCTAGGAAGTATGTATTGTATCACATTGTTGTTTTGATTTGTATTTCTTTAATTACTAATGATGCTGAGACTCTTTTCATGTGCCTTTTGGCCTTTCAGGCATCTTCTTTGGAGAAATGTCTATTAAAATCCTTTGCGCATTTTTAAATAAGATTGTTTGCCACTTTATTATTGAGTCATAAGGTTTCTTTATATACTCTGGACATAGTTCTTTTATCAAAATGACTTGCAAATATTTTCTCCCGGTGTATGAGTTTGCCTTTTCACTTCTTGATGGTATCCTTTGAAGCACAAAGTTTAAAATTTTAATATGATCCATTTTCTTTTTTTCCTTCTGTTGCTTGTGCGTTGCCAAAACTCAGCCTCTGTTCACCGGTGCTGAATAGAAATGCAGACCCAGAGTTTTGGATGAAGTAGAAAAGAGTGGATTTTATTGCTTTGCCAGGCAAAGGGGGCCACAGTGGGCTAGTACCCTCAAGACTGTATGACCCACCCTGAAGGGGATGGTGAGAAGTTTTTCAGTGTTCAAGGAACAGGGCATGATCAGCTTGTGGACAATTCTTGGATTGGTTGGCATCAGGATGAAGTTTCAAGCATCTTCAATTTTCTGGTTTCAACCAGTCTAGAGTCTGTGTTCTTGTTGATAAGCAGTTTTCATCTGGAGGGGTGTGTTTCCCAGACAATTTAGGAATGTGTGTCAAGCCTTTATCTATGTCATTCAGGGAAGTGGCGGTGATTCTACTATGCGGCAGAATTATAGTCTGAATTGTTACCAGTTCCCTAGCCCAACAGCCATTCTTCATTTTTGCATCTTCACATTTCCCAGTCATTAACTCTTGAGTCAGCATTGTACTTCAAAAGACAGGAATACAGGCACTTGTACAGTTTCACTTTTGCTATCTAAAAAACTAGTGCCTAATCCAAGGATACAAATGTTTCTTTCAATGTTTTCTTCTAGGAATTTTATAGTTTTAGCTCTAAGATTTAGGTCTATGACCAATTTTAGTTAGGCTTTTATTACAGTTTGAGGTAAAAGTCCCTCTTCATTCCTTTGTATGTAAATATACGGTCATCCCCACACTGTTGAAAATAACGTTCTTTCTCCATTGAATATTCTTGGCATTTTTGTTTTAAGAAATCAATAAGGGACTTATTTCTAGAGCCTCAATTGTATTTCATTAATATAAATATCTGTCCTTATGCTAGTACCACGTTGTCCTGATTCTAGGAGCTGACTAGAACTTTGAAAGCAAGAATTGTCAGTCCTCCAACTTTATTCTTTTTAAATATTGTTTTGGCTATTCTGGATCCCTTGCATTTGCATATGCATTTGAGAATTACCTTGTCATTTTTTGGGGGGAAAAAGCTGGAATTTTCGTAAGGATTTTCTTTAATCTGTAAATCAGTTTTTAGGTATTTCCACCTTAACAATGTTAAGTCTTCTGATCCATGAACAGGTAGTGTCTTTCCATTTATTTATATTTTCTTTAATATCTTTCAACAAGGTTTCTGTAGTCTTTGGTGTAGATATCTTGTACATCTTTTATAAAATTTATTCCTATATTAAGTCAAATGTTTTTCTTAATTTCATTTGGAAATGTGTAACCCTAATGAATACAAATGCAGTCAATTTTTGTATATTGATCTCCTATCTTGCAACCTTGCTGAACCTGTTCTATCAGATTTTAATGGCTTCCTTAGTATGTTTCTACATATAAAGTCTTGACATCTGCAGATAGAGATAATTTTACTTCTTCCTTTCCAGTTTGAATGCCTTTTGAAAATCTTTTTCTTGCCTAATTGACAGAGAGCTTTTAGTACAGTATTGAATAGAACTGACAAGAGCATTTCCTGAACATCCTTCTCCTCTTCCTGATCTTAAAAGTAAACCATAAAATATTTTACCATTAAGTTTGATGTTAGCTGTGGGGTTTTTATAAATGTTCTTTATCAGGCTGAGGAAGTTTCCTTTTAGTCCTAGTTTGTTAAGTATTTTCATCATGGAATAGTATTAAGTTTGCCAAATGCTTTCTCTGTATCCATTGAAATGAAAAAGTGTTTTGTCCTTTTTCAGATAAATTACATTGGTTGATTTTTATATGTTGAACCAACCTTGAATTCCTAGGATAAATTATCTTTGACCATGGCATATAATCTCTTTTTTATGTTGTTGAAATAGGTTGCTAGTATTTCATTGAGGTGTCTTGTGTGCATATCCATATATGATATAGTATATTTTCTAAAAGTGACAATTTTGAAATAACCTTAATGTCCTAATGACAATTTTTAAATGACCTAAATCAGCAGGGAGTAGTTGCATAAGCTACATTGCAATGTAAATGAAAAATAAGGAGAGCTATATATACATGGATAGAAGACATAACCTGCTTTTCTTAAAAAAATGTGGTATAATACAATACTCATAATGCTTTTCCTAACACTTACATAAAATATAGACAAAACATATACTGTGTGATATTTTCATATTTATATTTGTGTAGACATTGGTATAAGCAGTAAAATATCTGAAAGAATATACATCAGACTGGTAGCGGCAGTTCCCACAGGGGATCGGAGTGGGATTTACCTGTATTAAAATTTTTATAGTGGGGAAATATACCTGTATATTTCTGTAAATTTAAAATGCATAAATGTTTACAAACATAAAAATTAACTCATTGATACATATAAACCACTGTAAACTAAGGGAAACTTCTGTTAGCCCACAACACAGTCCTGTTATTATTACCACACAAACATAGATGCAGTTGGTACGATTAAAACTGTGTCAGCTAAAAATCGGTAATAAATTTAAAAAGAGAATTAGTATAGGATCAACACAGATATACTGCAATAGGAAAAGGAGGAAAGGGACAAGAACAAATGACCAGTGTAAAGAAAAAAAAAAAACTCACCAGCAAAATATTACCAAGAAGAAGCTGAAAATTATCATCAAGCATTATTGCTATAAATTCCAAAAACTGATTAAGTAATAGCCTCAATGAAGGAAGAACTCATTGTTAAGACGTGAGAGCTCAAGGAACAGCCAGTGAAGCAACAGAGGGAAATAAAATGAGACTCAGCTGAGGCAAAGGGCAGAGGAAGAGAATGAGTCCCTTACAGAAAGCACGTCTGCATGGATTCAAAGGAAGGGACACGGCTGAGAACACAGTGAGAAGCATGGAGGACGGGACTGAGAAAAACAAGCAAAGAAAAATGGAAACAAAGAATCAGAAGGGTAAGAAACTGAACGAGCATTATGGAAGGAAAAGGGGGTCAAACATAAATAATTTGGTATTCCTGAAGAAAGAACACTAACAAATTGATCAGTGGCAGAAGGAAATATATTTCCTTCTCCAAAGATCTTCACAAGCCAGGAATCGAACCTGCATCTCCTGAATTTCAGGCACCCTCTACCACTGAGCCACCTGGGCCATCCCATGGACAAAGGAGCCAGGCGAGCTGTAGTTCACAGGATCACAAAAGAGTTGGACATGACTTAGCAACTTAACAACAACATATATATGCATACATATATATATGTATATATAGTATATTTTACTGTATTACAATTCAGAAGCTATAATTTTCTTTGAGTCCATCTCAAAGAGAACAAACTTGAGGCAAGCAAGAATTTATTGGAAAAACTGAAAAAAGGACACATAGTGAACACTAAATTAATTTTTAGGACTAAAATAACTGCAGGAATTATATTAGAGTGCAAACGATAAACGTTGTAAATTAACAGTGTAGAAATGATTCAGTAAATATTGGAGAGCAGTGTAAGAGAATGAAGGGTCGTGTATTATGTTGATTTCCTCTTTTAATATCCAGAGATTAGAATAGTTTATAGCTGATAAGCCATGTATTAGAAGTGTAAATATAATTAAAGGTTCACAGGAAAACATCAGAATAAAAAAGAGAGAACAGTGAACTAAAATGGATGGATGAGGGAAAAACAGAGCTAAGATACTGACCCACACACCATGTTAGCCATGAGAGTATTATGTAGATTTCCTCTTTTAATATCCAGAGATTAGAATAGTTTATAGCTGATAAGCCATGTATTAGAAGTGTAAATATAATTAAAGGTTCACAGGAAAACATCAGAATAAAAAAGAGAGAACAGTGAACTAAAATGGATGGATGAGGGAAAAACAGAGCTAAGATACTGACCCACACACCATGTTAGCCATGAGAAGCATGACTGCTGTTAAAGTGCTCTGAGACCTTTGTGTTGTCTGGGAGAAAAACAGTATGATGACCTCAGTAGATGCAAAAAAGCACTTGATTAACTTCAATACCTCGTCATAACACAACTTTTAACAAACTAGGAAAAAAGAGGACTTCCCTAACCTGATAAATGATACCTATCACATTCTCACTGCTGACATAATTTTCAATGGGAAAATTCCCTTCCTCCAACTTCATGAATAAGACAAGGATGTCACTATCTCATGTGGCCCACAATGTGGTTTTGTAAGTTCCAGCCAGAATGGCAAAAGGAGAAGAAATCCAAGTCATAAAGATCAGAAAGGAAGAAACAAAACTGTCATTCGATTACATTTCAGTTAGCAACATAGAAACCCAGCTAAAATACACAAATTATTATAAATGATAAGTGTTAGAAAGACAGCCAACTATAGGCTATATTGAGTTGGCCAAAAAGTTCATTTGTATTTTTACGGGAGTCTTTGACCAATCCAATATCTTATAGTATCAATATACTTTCTACCGTATCCTTTTATAACTTTAAAATTTTGCACCTTGGGTACACATTGCCAGACAAAACTCTTAATTATTTTAAAGTTGTCCCTGGTCTTTTAAAACTATATACAATATTCTGTTGGCATAAAATGATGTGCATATGTTTATATGCATTAAAAGTTGCTGAAAAGGCTGGTCATCAAAAATAAGGGTAATTTTCAATGTAGTATAGTTTGTTTGTAGTTTTCCCCCTTTTGTTGGTTTGAATTATCATGTACTATATTTATAATGAAAATTGAACCATGTTTACTATGAGAAAATGAAATAAACTCCTCAAAATAAATATTTCCATAATCTCTACATACTTGGGCCAGAAATTTCTCAATTTTAAAACCCCCCTGCTGAGTCTGATGATCACATTTGGGAACCACAGGGGTAGAATTTATCATCTAATTTGGGACCATCAGCTAAATTGCTGAAGCAAATGTATATTACCTTTGTCTAAAACCCAAATGTAAACCAAAACCAAGTGATTACCAGCCTACATTTCAGAATCTCGCCATTATGTGGGGCTCATTAATTGACGCAGTTGCCCTGTTAACCAGGCTTTAGCCAGCCCCTGACTTCCTCCCTGTGGCAGCCTCAGTCATTTCCTTCCAGAACTTCACTAACCACCTGCCGTATTGGGCATGTGTGGGGTCAGAGCATGGGCGGAAGGCCCTGGTCTCTGAGGGACCCCATTATACTTGGAAATACCCAGGGAAATGGACAAAAGTATACACTGCAGTGGTTGCGGAAAAGTCCAAAGGGCAGTGAAGGCAGGAAATGACACCTGGTGATAAGGCAGTGGCTTTGTCATAGGGTAAGTAGCCCAGTTTCTGCCATCATCCCATAGAACCAGGGACAAAGTACAGCAAAGATGGAAGGAACCCAGGAGATGGTGTGGCCGGGGACATTTAGCACCCATGCTGCAGGGCGGTGCTCTTCACACAGAACTCCAGGCTCGTAGTGTACTGGGGCTGCTGCAACCAAGTACCACAGGGAGGCATAAACAGGAGACACACACTGTCTCAGTTTGGGGGCTAGTAGTCTGAGATCGATTGTTGGCAGTGTTGGTTTCTTCTGCAAGTGAGAAAGAATCTGTCCCATGCCTCTCTCCTGCCTCTGGTGTTTTGCTAGCAGTCTTCGGCTTGTAAGAGACATCATCTTGATCTCCGCTTCATGATCACACAGAGTTCTCCCTGTGTACATGTTTGTGTCCAGTCTGCCTCTTGTTATAATTGCACCAGCAGGGCCCACCTGCTCCTCCAGTAGGACCTCATCTTAACTAATTACGTCTGCAACAGCCCAGTTTCCAAATAAGGTCACATTCTGAGGTCCTGGGCCTTAGGACTTCATCATATGGATTTGGGGGTTGGAAGGACCTAGTTCAACTCATAACACATGCAAATGGTGCTCTCTGGAATTTGGGTAGCCAGGATATTCTGGCTATAGAAGAACACTTCTTATTAGTTGACCAGCTTGATTTCTCAGAGCTCTGAAGTTACCGTGGGGGTGGAGCAGTGGGTTTGGGTCGGGGGGGCGTTGCTGTGAGCCTCTAGTGGTGGGTGGAGGTATGTTGGTTCACCTGTGTTTATCTGTCACTACAGGTTATATAGAAGCTGCCATCATTCCAGCCGGAGCTCGAAGAATTCGTGTGGTGGAGGATAAACCTGGTCACAGTTTTCTGGGTAAAACAGAAATGTTCGACTCATAGTTTATGTTCTGAACATTGATTTGGACGATCAAGCTGCTAATTTGGTTCAGCGAAATGCTGACACAGTGCTCTCAGACCACTGATTTTAACTCATATTTTAGGCATAGTGAGCAATCAGCATGTACCAAGCAGTTCTGTCGTATTTGGCTAAAGTGCAGCCAACCCCAAGGTGGATGAGGAGAGGGGGTGAATAGGAACCACCAGCTTTGGACAGGAAGGCAGGTGATAGAAGAGTGAATGAAGGACGTTGTAAGGAATTGGGGTAGGCTGAGTCCCCCAGAGTAACTCCAGGAGCACGCAGGCAGCCAGAGCCTGAGCAGCAGGGGTGCAGCGCCCAACTTGTGGGAGCTCCAGTAGGCTGTGGATGGCTCTCGGGATGACTCCTTATCTGGAAAAAGAAGAACCGCTCTCAGTCTAATGGAAGCCCAAAAGAACACTGGTTTCACTGAGTACTGTGTACCCAAATTCCCAGTGCCAACTGCATGGACGATTGCTCATCTTTCTGCAGAAGGATTAAGTTGCATTCCACACTGGTCTTCATTGCCTTCGACAGAGCTGACAGAACTATGAGAACTGTGCTTAAAGCCCAAGGATTGTTCCGCTTAGCCCCTGCTTAGCCACAGAAGATCCTCTGAGTGTGTCCTAAACTCAGTTCTCAGACTCTCCCTGAGTCCCCGAAAGGCCCGCCTCGTGCTCAGATACGGGTAGCACTAGTGTGAGCTGACACACAGCCGTTCTGAATGCTGCCTCGCGCAGGGCCCGCCTCTGCCCTGAGTTCATGGGGATGGGGCGTGCTGTGCCCCCTGTCCCCCCAGCCCTGCTCCCGCGTTCCTGTCTTGGGCTGGATTTCGCATGGAGGTGGCTAACCTCCTGCCCAGGCACCCCTCTCAATCATCCTCGTATTGTGTCTCCCCATCTGTGTGGCAAGGTGCTGTTTGAGATTTTTTTTTTTTATGTAAGGCATGATCTTTTTCTGACTTCAAACTTAAGCTATTTTGGCTAAAATGAAGTTGACTCATGAAATGCTTTTACTTCAACTTTCATCACTGATTTTTAAAAACAAGGCTTTGTCCACATTCCTTACTTTGTAGATATAAAAGTATCTAAGTCTTTCTTTGAAATGGTCTCCGCTTGAAAAACCCAAAGTCTGGTGAGATGGATGCAGACCAAACCTCTAGTAGGCAGGTGCGCAGCGAAGACCACATCCTATAGAGGAATTGCGAACCACTTACAGACACCGAGATAGCCCTCTCACACCTGACTTGGGAGTGGGCACAGGAGCTCCTGTTTCTAAGTGCCTACACCAGGCTCATGGGCAAGCAACCCCCGGGGGTCCCTACTGGGTCCCAGACAGCCCTGCCCCCTCCCAACTCTCTCACCTGCAGCCCATCTATCCACGTCCTGGAAGCCATAATGGACATTGCTTTTCCTGCTGCCAGCCTGGGACCTGCTGTTCCTCAGGTTGGCATCCATGTTGGTCTCCATCAGCCCTGTGGTTTTTCCCACGCTGGCCCTGTCCAGCCTGGCACTCTTCTCTGCAGCCATCCCAGCTGTTGCTTTACAAATAGAATGATGCTCATAAATGCTTTCCAAAATAGGGCCTGCCCTGCTCTCCGCAACTTTTTCAAAGTGACAGCCTTTTTACCAAATTCTTGAAGAACACCAACCCCTTCTTTCTGCCCATCTAAGGATATTTGGTCAACTTTATCAGCATTTGTTTTGGGGCCCCATCACCCAGTGTCATGCCAAAAGTTAGCATTTCCAACTGTTCCATTGGCTCTCCCCTACCTGGAGATGTTTCTGCTCCCCAGAAGCATTGGGCCTCTGTGGGAATCTGACATCACCTTTGACCTTTATCTTAGTCAAAACTCATGATCCTGGTATCTCAGGTGCTGGACTTCCGGGCACCGCGGGAGATCCTGAGCAATTCCAAGGTCAGTTTTCTGGTCCTTCCGTGAAGCACCAGTAGATGCCCTGCAAGTTCCTCAGCTTCCTGTCCTGCCCTTAAGACTTCCCAGCACCATTCCACCAGCCCCAGGTATCTGGTAAAGGTGGGAACATGATCCTTACATCTGCTTTTCTGTGTGACAGAATAGACAGAATGTTGTCAGAATCCTTTAGATCCCTCAACATCTAATTCCTGTAGTGAAGATGACTTTTCACTGGAACCTGTTAGGGCCAACAATAACCCCTTAGTGGATGCCACCGGAGGGAGCCAGCTTTTTCATGGTGGTCCCTCTCTGTCCCTGATGCCGAGGGCCACACCTTCCAATAACAACACTGACATCGTGAGTCCCAGTCATTGAGCTCTGCTCTGCTTTGAAGACCTGACCCCTGATCCCCAAATACCAGAGTATTGCTGTGCCTAATTCACTGAGGAGGAAACCAGGGCTCTGGGAGTTCAGCTGCTCATCCAAGCTTCTCTCCAGCTTGGCCTGCTGCAGTTCACGGAGGCATCAGTCACAGCCAGAGATTGGATGGAGGCGATTTTTCACTGGAGAACGTGTTAAACCTGCCCATTGCTACTGCTTTGATGTGTGGATTTCAGAGAAGCACGTGTCCATCTGAGGAGATAGGGTCAATGTCTCAGGACGAATTCTCAGCTCCATAGAAGCACTGGACCTCCCCGGGAGGTTGGAACCAGACTCTGCAAATCACAGTTCCAGTGTTCCAGGGCCTGGTGTATCCACCAGGGAAATCCGAAGGGGGTCCATGCTCGATACGTTTCTAAAGTCAGTTCAAACAAGCCTTGTTTCCACCCAGGGCTGGGTGCTTTGGCTGTCAACCCTGTGTAACTTTGAACTGCTCTCCCATTTGCGGGAGCAGTTCCTGAAGAATTCACCCCACCTACCTTCAGCCCACGCTGCCTGGCTTTCTGCTCTAAACCACCTGGAACAGGAAATGCCTCTGCAGTTTGCATCCATCGCTGAGAGCACAGCTGGCAGAACTCCGGGTGGAAATAAAAGGAGCGGACTCAACGCCAGGATGAGAAGTGGGCTGAGTGTGGGTCAAGTCTTCCAGTGGAATCCAGGAGGCAGAGAGGCAGGAAGGAGCCCGGCTTCTTCACAGTGCTGGGCGAGAGGCGGGCATGCGTGTCTGCCTCTGGGCAGTCCAGAGTGGAGCCCGGCCATCCCAGCAGGAATGCCCCCTCCCCGGTCCCCAGAAAGGCTCAGGATCTCCCACGGTGCCCGGAAGTCCAGGGACATCATGTCAGTGTCCACAGAGAGACAGGAGGGCCGGATGGAAGCAGACGGTCCCCACGTGACCTCACCCGTCGGGCCGTTTGGAGGAGGTTTGGCTCTGCCATGGTAGGAGGGGAAGGCGTGTACTCATCTTCATCCCGCAAAAGTCTCTTGAGCTGTTGAAAGGCTTCTAGTAGCTCCTGAGCAAAACACACAAAAGCAAGTACTGCTGCATTTGGGGCAGAGTTTAAACATCCAACTTCTGACTGAGGCAGGACCAACAAGTGAAAATCTCCTCCCCAGTGAATCTGAACTTCTGACGTTACGGATAGGATCACGTTGCTCTGGAATCCCCTTTGTTCTTAACTCCATTATTTCTCTGTCAGAGCAGAGCATTTGTGGGAAGCCTGGTGTGCTGCGGTCCATGGGGTCACAAAGAGTCAGATACCACTGAGCGACTGAGCAACAGCGTAACAGCCCCTGTTGAGTTTCTCAGCCTAAAAATTCTAATTTCAAATACAAATTCATCTCAAAATGCTTACAGGTGAAGGGGGCTTGCAGATACCACTGATGCCAAAGACTGAGAGGAACGGGAATTTCTGGAACCCAAAACTTGTTTAATTTCAGAGGGCTTCTTTAAGGAACAGAATGCAGTTTGTATACAGCCTTGGAAAGGGTACCATGAGGGGCTCTGGAGCTTGAACTCCTCTGAGTCGTGCAAACCCTGCTCTGGGAAGCTCGCTCTGGGGGGCTGCTGCAGACGGGCCAGGAGTGACCTGCACACCTGTTCTCTGGGGCTGACGTGGCCCCACAGGGTGGTTTTCTCATCAGACTCCACACTGAACCTGTCCACTGTCAGTGACGCTCGGATCTTGAGATTCGAGCAGACTTTCTGAGGCTGCAGTTGTATTCTTCTGAAAGGATGTCATGTGCTAACGTCCAGTTTTAGCAGGAAGTTCAGAATTCCGGCATGGACCATAGCAGCCTGCAGATTTTGGATCCTGCTGCCTAAATGACTCACCCCAGAGTCAGCAGGCTTGCAGCAATCCCTATGATTCTTGGAACTGATGGCCTCCTACTTAGAATTCTGCCTCTGAGTTTTCCTCCCGTGCAAAACGCATGAAGGATCGGCATCATGAGCCCACTGGCCCGAGGAAGGGTTGCCGTGTTCGGATGAGAGGGTCAAGTGGAAGTAGTAAAACTGGCCGCATGTCCTGTAAGCTTGCAGCTGCCAGGCAGATGGCCACAGCAGAGCTTGGACAGGCAAAGTCTCTTCTTTCTGGGGCCATGATTGCCCGCTCCACCCCATACACAACTAGGTTTGATACAGGATACAGGATGCTTGGAGCTGGTGCACTGGGATGACCCAGAGAGATGATATGGGAAGGGAGGTGGAAGGGGGGTTCAGGGTTGGGAACTCATGTACAACTGAGGTGGATTCATGTCAATATATGGCAAAACCAATACAGTATTGTAAAGTAAAAAAATAATAATAATAATTAAAAATAAAAAAAAGAAAATGAACACCAGGTCACATTTTCTTTACCTTTTAATGATGCTGGTGGTGACAAGTTTTTCAATCTGACACCACTAGCGAGGTTACAGACTTCTTCATTTTCCTCCTCAACACCAAAAGTAAAGGTTTTTAAGTCTTCTGTTGGCTTAGCAAAGTTCTCTGTAGAGAGGTATAAGGGAAGACAAGTTGAGAGTCATTGTCCTATTATTATCTGGGTTTTCCAATAAACTTAGAGATGGGTCTCACATGAGAATGAGCAGGCAGAGATGTGTGTCAGCCCCTAAAGTATTCTGGAATACTGTTTTAAGTAAAGCTGACATATGAAAATCAAAATTTACTCAAAACATGTTTTTCTTTTCCTCCCCTGCCCAAGAAAAAAAGGACTGGTAATAACAACTGAATGTCTTCCATAATACATGCAGTTTTACAAAAATTTGATTCAAAGATTATCAGGATGTATCTTACAGTTTATACTTACTATATGTGCATGCATGCTAAATCACTTTGGTCACGTCTGACTCTTTGTAACCGTATAGACCACAGCCCACTAGGTTCCTCTATCCCTGAAGATTCTCCAGGCAAGCATTGCTGTGCCCTTCTCCAGGGGATCTTCATGACTCAGGGATGGAACTGGTGTCTCATGTCTCTTGCATTGGCAGGCAGGTTCTTGACCACTAGCACCAACTGGGAAGCCCATACTTACTATATACGATATACTTATATGTATACTTACAGAATATACTTGTATGCACACTGAAATACCCATACTCAGAAGCAAGCACATTCTGTAGAGGACTGTACTTTACTTAAGATTGGTTATTGTCAGAAAGAGGTATTAGGGACTTCCTTGGTGGTGCAATGGTTAAGACTCCACCTACCAATGCAGGGAACATGGGTTTGATCTCTGCTCTGGGAACTAAGATACCACATACCTTGGAGCAACTAAACCCACTTGCCAGACTACTGAGCCTGTACTCTAGAGTCTGAGTGCTGCAACAAGAAAAGCCACAACGGGAAGGCCACAAACCACAACTGAGCAGCCCCACTTGCCACAACAAGAGAAAGCCTGCACAAAGTAAGAAAGATTGAATGTAGCCAAAAATAAATTAAAAAAAATTTTTAAGAACTCATTTTTTAATAAAAGAAAGATATTAAAAACGAAGTTCGAATATAAACTTGCATAGTAATTTCTTCTCCTGGCACTCCAAAATGTATTACTTATTTGTCCCTCCAGTCATTCATTAACACTTGAATTGCAATGTCATGGTCCGGGCACAGGTTGGAAAAGAATTTCCAGACATGAGACAGAATGAGAGGGAAATAAAGTTTATTAGAGTGGGAGAAGCTATTAGAACAGCAGGCCAGCTCAAGGGAGAACTGACGTTCAGTAGGGGTCCTCAGCCCACTTTTATGCCCAGGGTACAAGGAGTGGGATAGGGGTCTTGCAGGTCATTTGCTGATTGGATGGAGACACATAAACTGGGTAGGGGGTGGGAACAGTAAGGCAAATATCTTCTCCCTCTGGGGTAGGAGAGGAGGCAGGTTATGCTTAGGAAGACCTGAAATCTGTTGATAGTTACAACATAGGGGAGAGAAGGACGATAAGGGTATGGTTTTTCCATTCCTGCCTTCCACGACCCTCCTTGGTTTTATCTACTCTTTCGTCCTTGGGTCACCACATACAAGACACTGAGATAGGCAATGTGGAAATATGAGGGTGACCGTAACTAAGTTCCTGAACTCCTGGAAAGAAAAGGTATATACACAGAGAGTCAGATAACCAGACAGTAAACAAGTGCTACATGAGTAGGCACAGATGGTAAGTGTTGGAGAGTTCATAACACAGTATGGACTTTTTATGCATCAGAACCTGTGAAGGCTATAAATGTGGCTAGTGCATGCTTCTAGCCCTCAAGGATCTTAAAATTTATGGACAGTGATATTTAGGTAACTAATCATAATACAGGAAACGTGACTTAAGAGCTAAAGAGCAAAGAGGAAGAGAGAATAAAAGACAACTAATTCAGTCAGTAGATTCAGGAAGGCTTCATAGAGGAAGAAATATTTCGGTTGAACCTTGAAGAACGAAGGGATATTCCAGGTAGAAAATAGAAGGGTGATCAATGCAAAAGCCCAGAAGCCACGAGCACTTTGCAATTTAGGGAAATGTAAAGAGGCCAGTGTGCCTAAACCACAGTGGGTGAAGTGCTGGAGTGCTACTTCCTGTAGGAGATGTATGTACTTAGACAGAAGGTTTGAGAGCAGAGTGTGCAGTGCATTCAATACCACACAATCGGGGCAGCAAATGAAGGGTAGCATACCAGAAAAGGGACCAGGTGTGCATGTGTCACGGGGGTAGGAGAATAGGGATGAAGAATCTGACCTGACAGAGAGTCCCTGGTAAGTCTAGTGGTTAGGATTCAACATTTTCACTACTGTAGCTCGGGTTCAGCTCCTGGTCAGGGAATTGAGATCTTACAAGCTGCACAGCGAAAAATACATAAAGAACACGACTTGATCTATGTTCTTCTACGGTTTTTAATTTCCCTTTCCAGGACCCAGCACTGTGATGACCATTCTTTTATCGCTCTAGGTACAAGACCGTTAGGTACAGGCCATCCTAGGACTGGAGATTCAGGAGTATATAAGACTTCCTGCCTCAGGGAGCTGACATTCTCACAGTGGAAGACAAATAATAACCAACAGATAAATAAATTAATAGGACAACCTCATAATGTGACTCAGTTTTGTGAAAGAAAGAAACCCGGTGATAGAGACTAATGAAAAAGCGCAGAGTAGGGAAGGTCTTCCTTAAGCAAGCCATGGTCAGAGAAAGTGACTGTGAGGAGATAATATCTGAGATAAGGGCAAGAGGGAGTAGGTATGCAAAACACCTGAGGAGAGGGAGCAACCAGGAGCTCAGGGTGTTAGGAGAGCAGAAATGTGGCTGGAGCATATTTCAGAATGTTGGTGAGACCACAGAGGGGGTGGAAGGCAGATAAGGATTCAACATTTTCACTACTGTAGCTCGGGTTCAGCTCCTGGTCAGGGAATTGAGATCTTACAAGCTGCACAGCGAAAAATACATAAAGAACACGACTTGATCTATGTTCTTCTACGGTTTTTAATTTCCCTTTCCAGGACCCAGCACTGTGATGACCATTCTTTTATCGCTCTAGGTACAAGACCGTTAGGTACAGGCCATCCTAGGACTGGAGATTCAGGAGTATATAAGACTTCCTGCCTCAGGGAGCTGACATTCTCACAGTGGAAGACAAATAATAACCAACAGATAAATAAATTAATAGGACAACCTCATAATGTGACTCAGTTTTGTGAAAGAAAGAAACCCGGTGATAGAGACTAATGAAAAAGCGCAGAGTAGGGAAGGTCTTCCTTAAGCAAGCCATGGTCAGAGAAAGTGACTGTGAGGAGATAATATCTGAGATAAGGGCAAGAGGGAGTAGGTATGCAAAACACCTGAGGAGAGGGAGCAACCAGGAGCTCAGGGTGTTAGGAGAGCAGAAATGTGGCTGGAGCATATTTCAGAATGTTGGTGAGACCACAGAGGGGGTGGAAGGCAGATTCCACAGGGATCTCCAGTCCAAGGTAGGGAGTTTGGATTTCATCGTAAACTCAATAGGAAACCACTAAAAGTTGTTTGGTTTTTTAAAAATTTGTTTATTTGGTAAGTTTCAAATTTATCAAAAGTTGTAAGAATAACACTATTAATCTTTATTCAAATTCATCTATTGTGAACATTTTGCCCCATTTTCTATATCCCTTGTTCTCTATGTACATATTTTTCAGAAGCATTTCATTTGAGTATTAAGTCACATAAATTATGCCCTTTTTCTCCCAAATACTTTACTCTGAACTCCCCAAGAATAACAATTATCTTACATAAGTAGAATATACTTATCATATTTTACTGTCCATATTCCAGTTTCATCAGTTGACTCAATAGTGTTCTTTAGCATTCTTTTTTTTTGTATACAGCCCAGGTGACCTCCAACAGGTGAGTGGCTAAACAACCTATGGTATGTCCATACCATGGAACACTACTCAGCAACCACTAAAACCAAACTACCGATACACATAACAGATAATCTTCAGAGAGTTATGCTGAGTGAAAAACAATCTCAAAAGATTACATATACTGTATTAGTCCATTTATAAAAATTCCTTAAAGTCACAAAATTATAGATATGAAGAACTGATTAGTGATTTACCAGGGAAGGAAGTATGGGTGGGAGAGAAGTGGACTGGGTATAACGGCAACATGAGGGATCCTCGTGGTGATGAAAATATTATGTGTCTTGACTGTATCAATATTAATATACTGGTTGTGATATTATACTGTAGAGTTTTGCTGATGTTACTATGGGGGGAAACCAGGTAAAGGGTATATATTAATAGAATCTCTCCATATTATTGTTTTAGCCAAAAAGTAGGGAGAGAAGTGGACTGGCTATAACAGCAACATGAGGGATCCTCGTGGTGATGAAAATATTATGTGTCTTGACTGTATCAATATTAATATACTGGTTGTGATATTATACTGTAGAGTTTTGCTGATGTTACTATGGGGGGAAACCAGGTAAAGGGTATATATTAATAGAATCTCTCCATATTATTGTTTTAGCCAAAAAGTTCATTTGAGTTTTCCCATAACACCTTATGGAAAAAAACTACATGAACTTTTTGGCCAACCCAATACTTGTTACAACTGTATGTAAATTTATGATCACCTCAAAAAGTTTAATTAAAGAAACTCAACGAGGCAACAAAGTATTATTGTATTCAGTCACTTTATTTATATTCAAAAAGATCCCCAGAATGCCTACTGTGGTGTAAGACACAGGAAAGTTGCTCAGTAGACCTTTGTTGGGTGAATAAATGAGAAAAGATTTGAGTTCCTTTATTCTACATTATAGAGCAGGTAGCTGGCAATAAAGGTTGTGACTAATCCCTAAATATCAGCTATTAAATGTCATATGGAGAACTGAAATCTGGACTCCTAACTTCAAAGCTAAAATTTTCTTTTGATTGCACTGTTCTCTTTTTTCATAGCATAGATGCTCTCTCTTAAACCTTTGTGTCTAAATATAGTTTCTTGCTTTCTTCTAAATATAGTTCCTTCCTTTCCTTTTTGCTAGCATATTATTTTTTCTCCTTATCACGGCCACCTCCCTGGATAACTAGCATACCCACCCGAGACATTTGCCTATCATTCACATTAATCCTAATCGTCGACACCCCAGCTTGCATCTGTACCCCTTTCCCCAAGCCCCACCCTTCTCCCTTCAACAAAACTATTTTCTTAAAAATTCCACCTGGCCTCTTTGTGCCATTATCTCGAAGTTCATCCTTCTGCACGTCTCAGTACCATGAAAACCTTGTTGACAATTCACTTTGAAATAATCATTTTACCTCTGGAAAACAAGTTATTATTTTTCCCTGATAACATCCACATCCCTCACCAGTTCTGATTCTGGGCTTTAAGATTCTCCGTTCTTTCTTTTCGATTACAGGTCTACATTCTTCCTTTCAGTTCAGTGAGTCCCAGGCAATGTTAAATTCTCTCCCAATCTGGGATATCAAGTCCAACATTCACTGCCTCCTCAAACCCTTTTAGGAAGAAGCTTACGGAAAAGCCTACTCTTGCCATCCTCTCTTCAGAAGGAGAGAAAGAACCATCATTACAGGACTTACTGAACAGGTTATTCCAGGTCACATTTGTCTTTTCCTCAGACTCCATTGCTTGGAAAACAAGTACCCTGTGATGGTCTAGGTTTTTAAGCAATTCTTCACAGTAAAACGGAATTCCACAGCTTCCCTCTGCCAGATACCTGTAGTGAAAACGAGGCAACCTATTTATATCAAAGAACTATCTTTTAGGAAGGAAAAATATTTGAGTCTTCTCAATCACTCAAAAATAATCACATTTCTTTCTCCATTTGTTTTGGTTTGTTTTCCATTTTTAGGGATTGCCTTTGCTTTTTTTTTCTTGCATTTTTGAAAATTACATAAAACATTTAAATCTTTCCAAATTCAGAACTATGTAATAAGGTACACCCCTGTCTCTTATACACATCTAGATGTGTATAAGAGACAGTNCCTTGTTGACAATTCACTTTGAAATAATCATTTTACCTCTGGAAAACAAGTTATTATTTTTCCCTGATAACATCCACATCCCTCACCAGTTCTGATTCTGGGCTTTAAGATTCTCCGTTCTTTCTTTTTGATTACAGGTCTACATTCTTCCTTTCAGTTCAGTGAGTCCCAGGCAATGTTAAGTTCTCTCCCAATCTGGGATATCAAGTCCAACATTCACTGCCTCCTCAAACCCTTTTAGGAAGAAGCTTACGGAAAAGCCTACTCTTGCCATCCTCTCTTCAGAAGGAGAGAAAGAACCATCATTACAGGACTTACTGAACAGGTTATTCCAGGTCACATTTGTCTTTTCCTCAGACTCCATTGCTTGGAAAACAAGTACCCTGTGATGGTCTAGGTTTTTAAGCAATTCTTCACAGTAAAACGGAATTCCACAGCTTCCCTCTGCCAGATACCTGTAGTGAAAACGAGGCAACCTATTTATATCAAAGAACTATCTTTTAGGAAGGAAAAATATTTGAGTCTTCTCAATCACTCAAAAATAATCACATTTCTTTCTCCATTTGTTTTGGTTTGTTTTCCATTTTTAGGGATTGCCTTTGCTTTTTTTTTCTTGCATTTTTGAAAATTACATAAAACATTTAAATCTTTCCAAATTCAGAACTATGTAATAAGGTACACCCTCAGTCTTGCTTCCCTACCTCACCTTATAAGTAACCATTTAAATTAGTTTCTGGTTTATCTTTTCAAGGTTTCTTTCAAAAACTATAGAAAATGCACATATATATTTCACCCCCTTCCTTAGATTAAAAAACAGCACTTTGTACATACTGCACACTAGGCTTCCCTTTGTTTTTCCCTCAGGAATGTATCTTGGTCATCCCTCTATGTCAGTAGAACTTTCTTATTTCTTTTTGTAGCTATGTAGGGCTCCATTTTGTGGATGCATCCTACTTTACTCTAACTGTCCTCTTAGAGATGGACATTTGGATTGTTTTCTGTCTTTTACTAGTATAAATAATGCCTCAGTAAAAACCATGTCCATATGTCACTTCATATTTTTCTCAATATATATATACAATGTTGTATTATTGTCAGGTATACAGCAAAGTGATTATATATATATATACACACATATACATATAACTGTGTTATATATATGTTCAGATTCTTTTCAATATATATGTTATATATATGTTCAAATTTTGAGTATAGTTCCCTGTAAGTATATCTTTGAGACACAGTCCTAGAATTAGGAAGGCTAGATCAAAAGGTAATGCATATACATAATAAATATATACATATTAAATAAATAAATACAGAAATAAAGAGGGAGAGACAGGGAGTCAAAGGGAGAGAACATGGCAAATTCATGCCTGGTGTCTGAGACATTGCTCCTCCAGAAGCAAGATAACCTCATTATAAAGAACAGATACCATGGTGAGTTGTAAACAGACAGCTAAGGAAGGGGTATTGTCTATGTTGTTAAGGGGACTGCGGACAACACCCAGTAGGGAAGTCACTGAGAAGATATCAACATCTACCATGAAAAGGAACACCAGTACCAGACCATGTTATTACTGGTGACTAAGACCTGGCTCAGTTGTGGGTTGCGGTCTTTCATGTTTACCAGCTTGTCTTTCATGTCACTTGCCCATGACTGTGACCTTAGTCACTGTAGATTAGAGTTGAGTGTACCTAATCCCAGCTTGATGAAAGGGAAACAAAACTCATGCCTCTAAGCAAAGTTGAACATGATGTAACAGGGACCATAAAAAGAAAAGGTGAGCAGCGTCCATCCTACCAAGCACATTCAATGGCCCCTGTGAAAGGCGGGATCAGCAAGAATACTGAAATGGGTGCTTTCAGACACAACCTAAGGAATCTGATGAAGTTTGGACCTGGTGAACAAGTGCAGCTGTCAAGGCCTTAGAATAAATGGGTAACTCACGTGTCCAGTTCTTTGGGGATGCCCCTGACACTGAGGTCTAGGCAGACTTTGTTGAGGATGTCCTTAGGCTGCACAGGCCCAAGGGTGACATAGGTGGTGTTCCTGTTCTTCATTATGGAGCTGGCAGCTGCACAGGGTGTGTTGACAAAGGGAGACAGGGACATGATGATGAAGATGGGAACAGACCGGATAAGCTTTTCCATAAAGGTCCAGGAGGCTGAATCGATAAACTGGCCCTCATCAATGATGAAAATAATCCTTTCCTCTTTCACTGTCTAAACAAGGTGAAGAAATAGAAAGAAAAATGCTGTAGGACTTCAGGGTTTTTTTGGTTTTTTTTTTTTTTGGCTGCACCACCAGACTTGTGGGATCTCAGTTCCCCGACAAGGGACTGAACTTGGGCCACAGCAGTGAAAGCACTGAATCCTAGTTAGACCACCAGGGAACTCCCATGACTTCAGTTTTTTATACATATGTATGGGTATACATGTGTTTCCACTGAGTTTTGAGAAGCTAAGTTAAATCTTTTCTTTCCAGTATCTTTGTGATCATTTAGATTCTGCTAACTTGGAATCTGTGACCATTGGGACTGAATTGGCTGGAAGAAACTCATACTTGGTCAGATCTTTGTGACAAGATAATGTATAAGATAGATGGGTTGTAGTCAAATTAAATACCCATTACATAAAAATAACTGCGATTTACTTCAAGTCGTTCTAATTTATTGAAAAATGAAGGTCTCCTGGAAATACTTATTTGACGTTTATTCAGCCAACATCTATTCAACATGTCTTTACCAAGCATTCACTGGGCTGGGTGCTGGAGGCAAAGTGCTGAGAGGATTTGATCTGGTCTTTGCCCTGCCAGCAGTTTATGCTGTTCTAGCTTGAATTATAGCACGGTTACACTTAACAACAGATCCAGCATCCTTTTTTCATGTAGACTACTTTTCCCTAACTAGTCTGAATGATTTATTTACTCATTAAGCATTGACCGTGCATTCCTTAGTGTCAGGTGCTGTTCTAAGCACTGGGGATGCAGTAATTGACAAAACACAGAGTTCACATTTTAGTGGCAGCCCTTGTGTAGAGGGCTCTATATGTCCATAGTGTAAGATATCTAAGTGGAGAAAACTTTTCCCATCCTTACTGCTCCAGACTACTCTTGGCTTCTCTAGGTTCCCTCTGAGAAGTGATTGTTAAGCAATTCTTTCCTTCTACATGTTTTTATAAACCAAAGCAGTGAAGGGTACTTTCAAATTTCAGAAGACGAAGCCTGTCTTATCACATACACATTCCGTCACCAGATTGTAAGTTCTTCACATTTTAATGAATAGGGATTAGCATCCCATTGTTTTCCAGAAAAACATCTATTTCTGCTTTATTGACTATGCCAAAGCCTTGGACTGTGTGGATCACAATAAACTGTGGAAAATTCTGAAAGAGATGGGAATACCAGACCATCTAACCTGCCTCTTGAGAAATGTGTATGCAGGTCAGGAAGCAACAGTTAGAACTGGACATGGAACAACAGACTAGTTCCAAATAGGAAAAGGAGTACGTCAAGGCTGTATATTGTCACCCTGCTTATTTAACTTATATGCAGAGTACATCATGAGAAACGCTGGAATGGAAGAAACACAAGCTGGAATCAGGATTGCCGAGAGAAATATCAATAACCTCAGATATGCAGATGACACCACCCTTATGGCAGAAAGTGAGGAGGAGCTAAAAAGCCTCTTGATGAAAGTGAAGGAGGAGAGCGAAAAAGTTGGCTTAAAGCTCAACATTCAGAAAACGAAGATCATGGCATCCGGTCCGATCACTTCATGGGAAATAGATGGGGCAACAGTGGAAACAGTGTCAGACTTTATTTTTTTGCGTTCCAAAATCACTGCAGATGGTGACTGCAGCCATGAAATTAAAAGATGCTTACTCCTTGGAAGAAAAGTTATGACCAACCTGGATAGTATATTCAAAAGCAGAGACATTACTTTGCCGACTAAGGTCCGCCTAGTCAAGGCTATGGTTTTTCCTGTGGTCATGTATGGATGTGAAAGTTGGACTGTGAAGAAAGCTGAGCGCCGAAGAATCGATGCTTTTGAACTGTGGTGTTGGAGAAGACTCTTGAGAGTCCCTTGGACTGCAAGGAGATCCAACCAGTCCATTCTGAAGGAGATCAACCCTGGGATTTCTTTGGAAGGAATGATGCTAAAGCTGAAACTCCAGTACTTTGGCCACCTCATGCCAAGAGTTGACTCATTGGAAAAGACTTTGATGCTGGGAGGGATTGGGGGCAGGAGGAGACAGCGACAACCGAGGATGAGATGGCTGGATGGCATCACGGACTCGATGGACGTGAGTCTGAGTGAACTCCGGGAGATGGTGGTGAACAGGGAGGCCTGGTGTGCTGCAATTCATGGGGTCGCAAAGAGTCGGATACGACTGAGCAACTGAACTGAACTGAATATCTTTAAAACTCATATCTTTAAAAATATCTTATGGGCAGATAGGAAAGTGAGTTTTAGTCATAGAATGGTCTTATCGGTGAATTATTTGTGAATTGAGGAGAGTAAAGCAAGAACCAAAAACCCCACATGAATTCAATAGTACATCATTGGCCCCAGCTTCCATAGGTTTAAAATAAGAAGATTGAAGACTCCCTAGTGGTCCAGCACTCCCTAGTGGTCCAGTGGACTCTCTGCTTCCAATGCAAGGGGCCCAGGTTTGATCCTTGGTCAGAGAACTAGATCCCACATGCCGCAACTGTAAGATCTTGCATGCTGCAATGAAGACTGAAGATCCTGCGTGCTGCAACTAAGACCCAGAACAGCCAAATAAATTAAAAAAAATTTTTTTTAATAGATTGAATTGGGTCATATCTAATATGAAAAGCCAACATTTACACTGCACCTACTATGTTCCCTGCACTGTGTGATGCACTTCCATAAATTAATTCATTAAAAATCTTCATAATGTTTACAGAGGTGGCATTATTGAATCTATTTACTGAGAAAATTAAGGCACAGAGANAAAAGCCAACATTTACACTGCACCTACTATGTTCCCTGCACTGTGTGATGCACTTCCATAAATTAATTCATTAAAAATCTTCATAATGTTTACAGAGGTGGCATTATTGAATCTATTTACTGAGAAAATTAAGGCACAGAGAAGTTAAGCCACTTGCCCAAGATCATGCTGATAGTAAATGATCCAAAGATTGTCATCGTAGCACTGAGTCAAAGCACAGCTTTAGTCACAATTTCCAACTAGATTTGGATCAGAACCACTGAGAAATTAAAAAAACCAACTAAACAGATTCCTAGGCCTACACCAAGCCTTTTTCAGTATCAGGTAGAACTCATAAATACATATATTTTATCAAGCTTCCTGGATATTTGTGATGCAAACAGTCCTCAAAATCTGACATTTAAAAATTACTGATATGGCCTTATTTGCCTGCAGTGGAGAAGAAGGAAGTTCTATTGTACATTTATTGCCACAAACTTGAATTGTTTATTATGTGCCAAACATTCCTCTGGTCAATAGTGATACAAAAATGAATAAGAGGCTCCCTCTCCTTAAGAAGTCCACAGTCTCCTGAGGGAGAGAGACTCAGATTTAAGTAGCAAATTGCAATACAGTATGGAAAACATAGTAAGAAGTATGTTCACAGTGTTACAGAAGCACAGTGGGAGAGGAATTAGTCATGCCTTGTGATCTGGGGGAGTTCTCACTGAAGAGGTGACACTGAATGATGAGTAGCATTTCTCCACGGTTAAAAAAAAAGTCTTTGGCTTTTATCTCATTAGTATTGAGAATTGTTTGACTAGTATAAAGCAGAGGTTGGAGCCATTTGCATACACTCTGGCAGTTATATGGAGGATGAATTGCAGGGGAGAGGTATGACGCACAGAGATTAGCTGGAAAGCTATAGTAACAGAAGAGAAAGAGCGTGAACGATAGTGGGGACCACAGGATGGATGGGTTTTAGAGTCGGTCTGACATGTAGGACTTGACAGTGTAGATGCAGAAGATGTGGCAAACCGTGAGGAAGGTAGCAAAGATAACTCGAATGATGTGTGAACGAACTTGTTATTAACTAAATCAAAGGTCAGGATCAGGATGAGGAAGATAGGGTACTGCAGTAGGGGAAAAAAATGAATTTAGTGTTAGACACTGAACTGAGTATGACTCCCCATATCCAAGTGGAATACACAGAAGGTTCTTCGAAGTATGGTTCTGGTGCTTATAAGAGAGCTAGGGAATGGGATACAAAGTTGGTGATCAACCGCATATAATGCACAGTCATGATATTACGCAGAGAGAAAAAGTTAACATTGGCTGAGTGGCTTCAATGAAAGAGGCTCTATTCTAAGTATTTTATACAAAATCTAGTCATTTAAACCTTATAACCCCCTGTGAGCTGGGTACTATTATTTCTTCACTTTACAGAAGATAAACTAGGAGCATGGACAGGTTGAGTCATTTGATGAAGCTTACCTAGGTAGCAAATGATAGGCCTAACGGCTCAAGCTCTTTTAGTCTGATTACAGAGCCTGTATACATAACTGGTTTGATAGATGGCTTCTTATTCAGAGGGAGGGAAAAAAAGAGGACTGGTTTTAAGCAAAGGCCAAACTCCCAGGAGTAATGTTAAAGGACTCCTTTCAAATACAACTCAATTCTGAATAGATTCTCACCTTGGGGTTTCGAAGGATGGAGGACAATGAAACAGTTTGGGTTAAAGCTTTCACATAATTCACAGCTTCTTGTCATCGGAATCCGAACTCTTGAGGCAACCTGGCTTTGTGGTGAGACGCCCAGTTTCTCCCCTCCCCTGCATTATTTGACCCATAGAGGCTCTTACTTGCTCCAAGATCTTCATAAACAACGCCTCCAACTGCTTTTGCTTCCTCAGGGTGCTCATCTTGGAAACCTCTCGTGAAATAGGGAACTATATGAAAAATCATAAGAATACTGAGTATTGGAAAACAGCAGAGGGAGCTACTAGTTATGTGTCTTTGGCAGTTCACTCTACTGTTCTGTGTCTTAAAATCCTCGTATGTTAGATAATTCGTAACATCTCTTCCAGCTCTAATACTCTATGTCATTGAATCTAATAGACATGAGGAAAAATAGGGCACACTCTTAACTTTGCATTGGCAATCACCTTTGGGAGCAGAGGGATTTTGTGCCCTTGACTAACTAGTATAGTATACCTAGGATGGGAAGGTGAGGGGGAAAAAAATGAATCAGCAGGTGGTTATTTGGATTTTCTTGAGTCTGGAAGCAATATATCTTAGGGAGGTGGGTGCTCATTCAAGAATTGGGAGCCATTTCCTTACCACCTTGGATGCCCTAGATGAGAAAAGAAAAGTATCGTGAAAGTCAAAGAGATGCAGTATCATAAAGCATGACAGAGGGGTGGCCTCACCTGCCCCTTAACAATTTCTCACAGGAGTCTAAACACCAGTTCGTTACCTGCACATGGAAAATGTCATTAAGAAGACAATGGAACTTTTCATCCAACAGTGACTTGACTTTATTTTGAAGGTTAGTCTGTCGTTCTTTATAATGTTTGCAAGTATCCAGACCTAGTACATTGGCCATGAGTATCTGGATGGTAGAAAAATTTTGATTGAAGCTGATCTTAGTCAACGCAATAGCAATAGTCCTGTTTATAAGAAAGTCAGGAATCAGAGAGAGTTTTTAAATATATTTTTTGGGAAGGGGTAAATTTGAACACAGACAACACACATGGAAAATATCACGTGAAAATGGAGGCAGAGATTGGGGTAGTACTTCCACAAGCCAAGGAACACCAGTGATCGCCAGCAAGCCACCAGAAGCTAGGAAAGAGGGACGAAACAGATTGTCCCTCACAGCTGATGGAAGGAACCAACTTTACGACACCAGGATCTTAAGACTTCTATCCTCCTATATACAGAGACAATATACTGTTGTTTAAGGCATCTAGTTTGTGGTGCTTTGTCACGGTAGCTCTAGCAAACTAATACAACACTTGGGTACTATAAGTACTCAGTAAGTGATGGAATAAATAAAATGTCTTCTGGTTATTTTGAATCATTCCCTCAGCAATGTTAAATACATTTAAAAACTAGCCTCTCTCAGTCCTGACATTTAAAGAGAGTAGAAACATAGCCAAAACGAAGACTATAAGAATTTCCCCTCAAAGCCTTTCTGTTAGATGGTGAGCGGATGTGTGACACGATTACTGTTGTCTTGATTATCATCACTGGTGTTGAATACCACACTGCACACCTCCATGAGACAGGCTGTCCCAAAGACAGCCCCCATGACATTCCTTCTTTGAAAAGAGACAAATAGCAAGAGGCAAGTACATTAGCTCTGCTTTTCAAAGGAAAATCCAGAGGCCTTCCATTCTCTAACCACATTCTCAGGACTCAATGGTTCGAACTAGT
Organism: Oreotragus oreotragus; assembly: GCA_006410675.1. Classification (NCBI taxonomy): domain Eukaryota; kingdom Metazoa; phylum Chordata; class Mammalia; order Artiodactyla; family Bovidae; genus Oreotragus; species Oreotragus oreotragus. The sequence continues at coordinate 559,938 of SJYX01023995.1, forward strand.
GATTCCCTGTCAACTACAGGATAAACTTATGTATTTGCTTCAGACCAAATCTAGCTTTGGTTTCAGCATCTATACCGTTTGTTCTCAAACTGTCTGAGCATTCAGTTCAGTTCAGTCGCTCAGTTGTGTCTGACTCTTTGCGACCCCATGAATCGCAGCACACCAGGCCTCCCTGTCCATCACCAACTCCCAGAGTTCACTCAGACTCATGTCCATCGAGTCCGTGATGCCATCCAGCCATCTCATCCTCGGTCGTCCCCTTCGCCTCCTGTCCCCAATCCCTCCCAGCATGAGAGACTTTTCCTGAGCATTAGGAAACTTAAAATATCAATATCCAAGCCCCTCCAGGCATTAAATTAGGATCTCAAGTGGTCAACCCAGCTTTTTATTTTCTCACTTCAATATGTTTCTCATTAATTACTTATTTAGCATAAGGGCCATGATATCCAATAATAACTGATAGATTGTGGGTAGTTTATAAGAGGCAGCCTATCAAAGGAGAGGAACATTAAAGCAAATGAAATTCTTAAGGATGTCAGGATTCTCTAGATCCACAAAAAAGTGGTCATTGCAAGACACTCACCTGTGGTTCTCACCTTGGGCCAGGTACTCAATTTCCACAAGTATCTGACTTTTTCCATATCCTGATATTCCTTCATACATCAGGACTTGACTGCAGTTAGACACCAAAAATTTCTTCATAGCACACATAAAGTATTTGATCTCCTCCTCACGTCCTGTTATTTTTGTTTTTCAAAAAGGGAGCAAACCCAATCAACATAAAATTGTCTAGAGATATAAAAAAGCACACAGTGATACTGCTTCTAAGAATACCCTTAGAATTTCCATGGCATTGTTCATGGAGTTTCTTGAGGTCCTGTGCACTTTAAAATTTTTTAAAAATCTTCAGCTAGAACTTTACAGCTAGTAGTGTGGTTTTACAGGTTTGTTTGTTTGTTTTGTTTTGTTTTGTTTTTGATGCCCATAAGCTGTGAAGGAAAGGATTCTTATAATGTTCACTATGATGTCAATTTAATTTTAGTGTAGCAAACTGAGATTTGCTTAGACTATACAACCAGGAATTAAATCCGGGTTATCTGACCCTAACGCTTGTTTTCTTTTCCTTTTTCTATTTTTTCTGTAACACATTAGAAGTAACTACAGCTTATTACATTAAGAAATCAGTTTATAAAGTTAAGGTTCTCGTGTTGTACAGGATGGATAAAATATTTTTACTTTTAATTCTGTGAAGGAAACTTACTCTTTGTAAATAAGAAAATATACTTACTCGGCAAATCAAATAAAAAAAAAACAAACCTCATATATATTATTAATCATAAGAACAACATAAATTTTAAAAATAAATACCATTTTTCTGATTATAAAACTAACATAAGCTCACTGTAGACAATATAGAAAAATTAGAACAAGAAAAAAGGAAAATAAGTCACCTTGGGTTACAACCCTAACATTCTTATTTTTCTTATGTTTTTAAATATGAATAACAGGATACCCTGACTGAAATCTCAAACTCAGCCTATTATCTTTGAAACCTCGGTGGACAGAAGGAGTCACAGAAACATGTCGCTGTTGTTCAGTTGCTCAGTCACATCCAATTCTTTGTGACCCCACGGATTGCAGCACACCACTCTTGCCTGTCCATCACCAGCTCCTGGAGATTGCTCAGACTCAAGTCTATCAAGTCGATGATGCCATCCAACCATCTCAGCCTCTGTCATCCCCTTCTCCTCCTGCCTTCAATCCTTCCCAGCATCAGGGTCTTTTTCTAATAAGTCAGTTCTTTCCATCAGGTGGCAAAGCTGATGGAGCTTCAGCTTCAGCATCAGTCCTTCCAATGCATCTTCAGAGTCTATCAAGTCGATGATGCCATCCAACCATCTCAGCCTCTGTCATCCCCTTCTCCTCCTGCCTTCAATCCTTCCCAGCATCAGGGTCTTTTTCTAATAAGTCAGTTCTTTCCATCAGGTGGCAAAGCTGATGGAGCTTCAGCTTCAGCATCAGTCCTTCCAATGCATCTTCAGGATTGATGTCCTTTAGGATTGACTGGTTTGATCTCCTTGCAGTCCAAAGGACTCTCAAGAGTCTTCTCCAACACCACGGTCCAAAAGCATTAGTTCTTCAGCGCTCAGCCTTCCTTATGGTCCAACTCTCACATCCATATGTGACTACTGGAAAAACCATAGCCTTGACTAGACAGATCTTTGTTGGCAAAGTAATGTCTCTGCTATTTAATATACTGTCTAGGTTGTTCATAGCTTTTCTTCCAAGGACCAAGCATCTTTTAGTTTCATGGCTACAGTCACCATCTCCAGTGATTTTGGAGCCCAAGAAAATAAAGTCTGTCACTGTTTCTATAGCTTCCCCATCTATTTGCCATGAAGTGATGGGACTGGATGCCATGATCTTAGTTTTCTGAATGTTGAGTTTTAAGCCAGCTTTTTCATTCTCCTCTTTCACTTTCATCAAAATGCTCTTCAGTTCCTCTTTGCTTTCTGCCATAAGGGAGGTGTCATCTGCATATCTGAGGTTATTAATATTTCTCTGGGCAATCTTGATTCCAGCTGGTGCTTCATCAAGTCTAGCATTTCGCAGGATGCATTCTGCTTTTAAGTTAAATAAGCAAAGTGACAATAGACAACCTTGACGTACTCTTTTTCCAATTTTGAACCATGTCCAGTTCTAGCTGTTGCTTCTTGACCTATATACAGGTTTTGCAGAAGGCAGGTAAGGTGGTCTGGTATTCCCATTTTTTAAAGAATTTTCCACAGTTTGTTGTGATCCACAAAGGCTTTAGTGTAGTCAATGAAGCACAAGTAGATGTTTTTCCAGAATTCTTTTGCTTTTTCTATGATCCAATGGATGTTGCCAATTTGATCTCTGGTTCCTCTTTCTTTTCTAAATCTAGCTTGAACATCTGGAAATTCTCCGTTCATGAAGCCTTACTTGAAGAATTTTGGGCATCACTTTGCTAGCGTGTGACATGAGTGCAATTGTGTGGTAGTTTGAACACTCTTTGGCATTGCCCTTCTTTGGGATTGGAATGAAAAATTTTCACCTTTTCCAGTGCTGTGGCCACTGCTGAGTTTTCCAAATTTGCTGGTATACTGAGTGCAGCACTTTCACAGCCTCATTTTTTAGGACTGAAACAGCTCACCTGGAATTCCATCAACTCCACTAGCTTTGTTCACAGTGTTGCTTCCTAANGGGATTGGAATGAAAAATTTTCACCTTTTCCAGTGCTGTGGCCACTGCTGAGTTTTCCAAATTTGCTGGTATACTGAGTGCAGCACTTTCACAGCCTCATTTTTTAGGACTGAAACAGCTCACCTGGAATTCCATCAACTCCACTAGCTTTGTTCACAGTGTTGCTTCCTAAGGCCCATTTGACTTCACACTCCAGGATGTCTGGTTCTAGGTGAGTGATCACACCATTGTGGTTATCTGGGTAATGAAGATATTTTTTGTATAGTTCTTCTGTTTTTCTTGCCACCTCTTCTTAATATATTCTGCTTCTGCTTCTGTCCTTTATTGTGCCCCTCTTTGCATGAAATATTCCCTTAGTATCTCTAGTTTTCTTGAAGAGGTCTCTAGTCTTTCCCATTCTATTGTTTTCCTCTATTTCTTTGCACTGATCACTTAGAAGTCTGTCTCATCTCTCCTTCTGTTCTTTGGAACTCTGCATTCAAATGGGTATATCTTTCCTTTTCTCTTTGTCTTTCTCTTCTTTTCTCAGCTATTTGTAAGGCCTCCTCAAACAACCATTTTGCCTTTTTGCATTTCTCTTTCCTGAGGATGGTTTTGATTACCACCTTCTGTACAATGTCACGAACCTCCGTCCATAGTTCTTCAGGCACTCTATCAGATCTAATCCGTTGAATCTATTTGTGACTTCCACTGTAGAATCGTAAGGGATTTGATTTAGGTCATACCTGAGTGATATGTTCATGGGATTCTCAAGGCAAGATAACTGAAGTGGTTTGCCATTTCCGTCTCCAGTGGAAAATTCTGAAATAGATGGGAATACCAGACCACCTGACCTCTTGAGAAATCTGTATGCAGGTCAGGAAGCAACAGTTAGAACTGGACATGGAACAACAGACTGGTTCCAAATAGGAAAAGGAGTATGTCAAGGCTGTATATTGTCACCCTGCTTAATTAACTTATATGCAGGGTACATCATGAGAAACACTGGACTGGATGAAGCACAAGTTGGAATCAAGATTGCCGGGAGAAATATCAATAACCTCAGGTATGCAGATGACACTACCCTTATGACAGAAAGTGAAGAAGAACTAAAGAGCCTCTTGATGGAAGTGAAAGAGGAGAGTGAAAAAGTTGGCTTAAAGCTCAACATTCAGAAAACTAAGACAATGGCATCTGGTCCTATCACTTCATGGCAAATAGAAGGGGAAACAGTGGAAACAGTGTCGGACTTTATTTTCTTGGGCTTCAAAATCACTGGAGATGGTGAATGTAGCCATGAAATCAAAAGACGCTTGCTCCTTGGATGAAAAGTTATGACCAAACTAGACAGCATATTAAAAAGTAGAGACATTACTTTGCCAACAAAGGTCCATCTAATCAAGGCTATGGTTTTTCCAGTAGTCATGTATGGATGGGAGAGTTGGACTACAAAGAAAGCTGAGCACTGAAGAATTGAGCTTTTGAGCTGTGGTGTTGGGGAAGACTCTTGAGAGTCCCTTGGACAGCAAAGAGATCCAACCAGTTCATCCTAAAGGAGATCAATCCTGAGTGTTCATTGGAACGACTGATGTTGAAGCTGAAACTCCAATACTTAGGCCACCTGATGCAAAGAACTGACTCATTTGAAAAGACCCTGATGTTGGGAAAGATTGAAGGCAAGAGGAGAAAGGGACGACAGAGGATGAGATGGTTGGATGGCCTCACCGACTCAATGGACATGAGTTTGAGTAAATTCCAGGAGTTGGTGATGGACAGGGAGGCCAGGCGTGCTGCAGTCCATAGGGTCGCAGAGGGTCGGATACAACTGAACAACTGAACTGAACTGAATGGTCTAATGGTTTTCTCTACTTTGTTCAATTTAAATCTGAATTTACAATAAGGAGTTCATGATCTGAGCAACAGTAAGCTCCCGATGTTGTTTTAGCTGCTTGTATAGAGTTTCTCCATCCTCAGCTGCAAATAATAGAATCAATCTGATTTCAGTATTGACCATCTGGTGATGTCCATTTGTAGAGCCATCTCTTGTGTTGCTGGAAGAGGGTGTCTGCTATGACAATGTGCATCCTCTTGGCAAAACTGTTAGCCTTTGTCCTGCTTCATTTTGTATTACAAGGCAAAACTTGCCTGTTACTTCAGGTATCTCTTGACTTCCTACATTTGCATTCCACTTCCCTATGATGAAAAGGACATCTTTTTTGGTGTTAGTTCTAGAAGGTCTCACAGGTCTTCATAGAACTGTTCAACTTCAGCTTCTTTGGCATTAGTGGTTGGGCATAGATGGGGATTACTGTTATATTGAACAGTTTTCCTTGGAAACGAGCAGAGATCATTGCGTCATTTTTGAGACTGCACCCAAGTACAGCATTTCAAACTCTTTTGTTGACTCTGAGGGCTACTCCATATCTTCTGAGATTCTTTCCCGCAGTAGTAGATATAATGGTCATCTGAATTAAATTTGCCCATTCCAGTCCATTTTAGTTCACTGATTCCTAAAATTTTCAATATTCACTCTTGCCATCTCCTGTTTGACCACTTCCAATTTATCTTGATAGACCTAATGTGCAATATTGTTCTCTACAGCATTGGACTTTACTTTCACTACCAGACAGATCCACATCTGGGCATTGTTTCCACGTTGGTTTAGCCTCTTCATTCCTCTGGAGCTTTTTCTTCACTCTTCTCCGGTAGGATATTGGGCACCTACTGACCTGGGGAGTTCATCTTTCAGTGTCACAGGTTTTTCCTTTTTCGTACTGTTCATGGGGTTCTCAAGGCAAGAATGCTGAAGTGGTTTGCCATTCCCTTCTCCAGTGGACCAAGTTTCATCAAAACTCTCCACCATGACCTGTCCATCTTAGGTCCTACACAGCATAGCTCATAGTTTCATTGAGTTAGACAAGGCTGTGATCCATGTGATCAGTTTGGTTAGTTTTCTGTGATTGCGGTTTTCATTCTATCTGCCCTCTGATTGGAGAAGGCAATGGCACCCCACTCCAGTACTTTTGCCTGGAAAATCCCATGGACGGAGAAGCCCGGCAGGCTGCAGTCCATGGGGTCGCTAAGAGTAGGACACGAC
>SJYX01023996.1:0-74992 GCA_006410675.1 Oreotragus oreotragus
TCTAACCCCCCTCGACCCCGCCCCCATCAGCCCCACCCTTGTCTTACGCCACCCCCTCACTGGTGGACCACCAAAAAAACCCCGAAACACTTCATGTTTCTCACAACCAATGAATCAACCAATGAGATCATATCTACATATGATATTTAAAAGATGAATATTTGTCTTAAAGTCACTTGAAATTTCGAACCTCACACATTTCTGATGGTTTTCCACTCAATTCTTTAAGTACTAATATCACCACCCATGTGAAGTTTAACTCGTGTTAATAAACTAAACTTTGCCATGTCTCCCCACGGTATGGCTAGGTTTATATAAGTGAGGTGAAGTAAACTGGAACTTAGACAATGTAATAGCTAAACCTTGTTAATTAGTAAGCCATTAGAAAATTTTCTCCAGCTTGATTATTGCTTCCAAACTCCGTCTACCCTGGGCTCAAGAGTGCAGCCTTATGTTCTGCTCAGGTTTTTATTTGGCCTGATGTGTGCATATGTGCTCAGATATGCACACACCTCATCCCACCCCCACCACTGAGGTTCCCAAACTTTTCTGTCCTCTGCCCAGCCTTCATTCCCAGGAGATTGACTCAAGCGAGGCATGTGGCCCCCAGGTGGACTGAGGGAATAACAAGGTTTTTGTGGGGTTTCTAGGAAAGAGAAATTCAGTCTTCCTCTGGATTTTGTCACTATTAGAATATGCGCTTTGTAACCAGCAGCCACGTGGCTTCTGAAAGGATAGTCAGCTGAGAAAAAGTTGGAACTTTTTTACAAGGAACTAAGAGAGCTAGAGGGTGACTTTCTCTGGTGGTCCAGTGGTCCACACTCCCAATGCAAGAAGTCAGAGAAGTAAGTCAGAGAAGTAAGATCCCTAGTCAGAGAAGTAAGATTTTGCAGACAGTATGGCATGGCCTCAGAGGATAAAAAAACACACCATAAAAAAGAGAGAGAGAGAGAGCTGTGGGGATGGCTGACATCTTCCAGGCCTTAAGATACAGACCATGTCAGAAACTAGACCTGCCCTTTCTATGATTTATATTTTCTCAGGTACCTGAGCAAGGGCATTCCATTGCTTTTATTGTTACTGTTTCAAATCAGTTTCAGTTGGGGGTTTTTCTATCACTTCAATCAAAAAAAGATCCTAATGGAATGAATGACTAAAGCTTAATACCAAACACTAACAAATTGGGTCAAAAAACTTACTCTAGTATTAAATCATGTGATGAAATAGAATTTCTCCTTCTTTCTCAGAGAATATTAAAATCCTGTGAGGCTATTAGCACATCTGCTTTAAAATTCTGCCAGATTCTATTTTATGACTAATTCAAATTCAGAACCCTTATATAGAAGTCAAAGTAAGTTAAGTCCCCTTTTCAACTAAATGTAATAATTAAGGAAAGTGTTTATAACAGTCCCCTCACCAACATTCAACAAACAATCTACATAGACATCACAAACAAAACAAAATCAAAATCAGCTAAGTGAAAGTGAAGTCGCTCCGTCGTGTCCAACTCTGCGACCCATGGACTGTAGCCCACCAAGCTCCTCCGTCCATGAGATTCTCCAGGCAAGAATACTGGAGTGGGTTGCCATTTCCTTCTCCAGGGGATCTTCCCAACCCAGGGATCGAACCCAGGTCTCCCACATTGCAGGCAGACGTTTTAACTTCTGTGCCACCAGGAAAGCCCAAGATCAGCTAAGGCACAAGTAATTCCCACATGATAGTGGGCCAGAAGCCTGCCCTCAGAATTAAACACCACATCAGTGCTGTATTGGTAATGACCATCAGCGGGACACTGAGGGTCACTGGCATCACACGGATTCTTGTCCCCGATATTTGCCACAATATAGATGGAATTGTCCTTGGCCAGACAGCTGAGTCTTTTTGCACAGGAGTATGGCCAAGCCTAATTCAATAGATATTGCCTTAAACTTACAGTGTGTTAGTGATTTTTGAACATCCAAACTGATACCTTATTTGCCTGTCATTATAACATACAACAACTCTAAGTTAAGAATCAAAAGCAAAGATTTAAAAGCTCATATGCAATACAATGGCTTCCTAGGTGGCGCAGTGATAAAGCATCTGCCTGCAATGCAGGAGACGCAGGTTGGATCCCTGGATCCGGAATATCCCCTGGAGTTCAGTTCAGTTCAGTTCAAACTCAATCGTGTCCAACTCTTTGCGATCCCATGAACTGCAGCACACCAGGCCTCCCTGTCCATCACCAACTCCCAGAGTTCACTCAAACTCATGTCCATTGAGTCAGTGATGCCATCCAGCCATCTCATCCTCTCATCCTCTGTCGTCCCTTTCTCCTCCTGCCCCCAGTCCCTCTAAGCATCAGAGTCTTTTCCAATGAGTCAACTCTTCACATGAGGTGGCCAAAGTATTGGAGTTTCACCTTAGCATCAGTCCTTCCAATGAACACCCAGGACTGATCTCTTTTAGAATGGACTGGTTGGATCTCCTTGCAGTCCAAGGGACTCTCAAGGGTCTTTTCCAACATCACAGTTCAAAAGCATCAATTCTTTGGCGCTCAGCCTTCTTCACAGTCCAACTCTCACATCCATACATGACCACAGGAAAAACCATAGCCTTGACTAGACAGACCTTTGTTGGCAAAATAATGTCTCTGCTTTTGAATATGCTATCTAGGTTGGTCATAACCTTCCTTCCAAGGAGTAAGCGTCTTTTAATTTCATGGCTGCAATCACCATCTGCAGTGATTTTGGAGCCCCCAAAAATAAAGTCTGACACTGTTTCCACTGTTTCTCCATCTATTTCCCATGAAGTGATAGGACCAGATGCCATGATCTTCATTTTCTGAATGTTAAGCTTTAAGCCAACGTTTTCACTCTCCTTTTTCACTGTCATCAAGAGGCTTTTTAGTTCCTCTTCACTTTTTGCCATAAGAGTGGTGTCATCTGCATATCTGAGGTTATGGATATTTCTCCTGGCAATCTTGATTCCAGCTTGTGCTTCTTCCAGCCCAGCTTTTCTCAGGATGTGCTCTGCAGAGAAGTTAAATAAGCAGGGTGACAATATACAGCCTTGATGTATTCCTTTTCCTATTTGGAACCAGTCCCCTAGAGTAGGAAGTAACAATCCACTCCAGTATTCTTGCCTGGAGAATCCCATGGACTGAGGAGGCTGGCAGGCTACAATCCGTGGGGTTGCAAACACCCATGAAGGACTGATCAACTGACCACACACAGGCAATACAATCTTCTTCTTTATGAAAACTAACCTATTCTAGTTGCCAGATTCACAACAGCAGTGCAAGACTGAAGCACAGAATGGGTAGAAGAGGAAAAAGAGAAAGAAGAGTCGCACCATATTTTCTTATGAGGTCCTCCCAGGAAGACAAATGAAGGGTTTTTCTAATGGAGAGAATCTTTTCCGTAATGCAAGCCAGTTCGTACTAGGAGGCAGTAAATAGTTGGTCCCAGACTGAGCATCCTCCAGAAATGCTGCTTTACGTATTAGCAATATTTTTTAAAAGGAAGGAAAAGAAAAGGAAAAAAAGATTTCACCCTTTTGTCTGTGTCCTTACATGTCAAGGTAGCATGATAGCTTCCCTTCTACCTTAGAGGGCCCTTGTGTGAAACCCTGGGATAAATGCACACTATGAAACTGCTTTTCAAAGTAATGCCCAGACCTTCCAGATCGGGGAGTTTATCTTAGAAGTAAAAAGGGGTTGAAGTGAGTAAATAGGTAAGACTACAGCAGGCTTCAGATACTTAAAAGACTCTAATCTGAAGATGAGTCACATATTTGAACATGCTATAGAGGCAGTATGGACACCAAAGGAAGTTATGAGAGATTTCAGTGGAAAATCAGATCCAAATTTCTGCAACTAGAATGCACTAAGAAGTGGATTTACTAGTTATGGAGATTTCAAGTAGAAGACGAAGCTTCCAGGCACTCAGAGTCCGTTCTGTTAGCAGGACTCAGTGGAAATGGCCGTGTTTGAATTCCAGCGAGGCTAATTACCAATTGTGAGAACTTAAGCCCCCTTCTTTTCTCCATATTTAAAGTGGGAGATACTTCCCTGGTGGTGTAGTGGCTAAGATTATGTGCTCCTGACGCAGGTGCCCAGGGGTTCAATCCCTGGTCAGGGGACTGGATCCCACATGCCCCAACTGAAGATCCCGCATGCTGCAACGAAGACTGCAGATCACGTGTGCTGCAAGTAAGACCTGGCCCAGCCAAATAAATAAAAATGATTAAAATAAATGTATATTTTTAAAAACATGAATAAGTGAATAAAAGGGGAATAGTTATACCTGCTACTTAAACTGAATGAGACAATGTGCTTAGTGTACCAAGTGCAGATTCAGGAACCAAGTAGGTGCTCAATAAATAAGTAATGGCCATTATGGACTTTGTCACAACAAGACCTCCCAGAGACACTAACGACCTGATTGCTTGTAGAGGCCATTCAGACTCTGCGTGGTTTCTCAGTCCCCCTACAATTGATGTTGAACTAATCTGACTAGAAAGGACAGATTTATGACTATTATTTCAGACCATTTCTTTTCCCTTGCCTTCAGGAAAAACAGAGTAATACAGTCAACGTGCATATTCATTAAGGAAGGCCTTAATAAAACTATTATATATTTTATTTTGGTTTTCTTTTTTTGGCTAGATAATTAGGTCACTTTAATGTTTCCTATTAGTTCCCCTGGGGAAAGCTCCAGGAAGCATGAGATGTGTCAGTATTCTAAATAGTAGCATTTAAATACACAAGAATGACTATATGGACTTGAATTGTCCCTTTTAGAGATGAGTGTGACTAGGGAAGAAATGGTGGCTTTCTTTACCAATATTAGCATTTTCTTAAATACTAGATATTTCCTTTCTACAACACAGAGCTGAAAGCTTGCCATTTGAATGTCTGAAAGACTCCATAATATTAAAGTTTCATCTGTCACCTACTTTCCCTACTTAAAATACTTCATCAGAGACTAATTAATCAGGGTTTAGGACATCTTTCCCCTAGGAAAGTCAGTTTTGTCAGCCCAGGAAAATAAAGTGTATTTCAGTCTAAGCCTCTTGAGTTATTGCAAATAATGAGTCCTTCTTGCTCTGGGAAAATCCCCATAAGCAAGCAAACATTAAGTCATAATTACGTGGTTACTGTAAACACAGAGTGTGCAACATTTTGAGAATATTTTTCCAAAGGTGAAAATCCCAGGGTGAGACCTGACTCACATATAAGAGCTCTTATGTTGCAACATTGGACTTGACTTTCCAGTTAATTTCAAATGGTCAGAATTATTAAAGAGGTTTCTCTTTTTGTGCGCTTGATAACAGTTTAAGCGGATGCCTGTAAATTTAAAAATTAGCATGTTAAATAATTTCTTAATGCATTGATTTTGCCATCATGTATGATCTATTTTAAAAAGCAAGTACACCTAAAATGATTTATTTTCATAATCTTTCTTATATTTTATGCAGATTTTCTTTCAGAATGTTATGCTTAAACTATAGCTATAAACAATTGCTACACTTTCTTGAAGGACAAGAAAACAAAATTTCAGATCCAGCTCTTGTTTAAAAAAAAAGTAATTGTCTTTTTTTAAGCAATAATTAACACTCAAGAGGGCACCATGCTGTATAGATTCTATCTATTATTTCACTTTACATTCATTTTGTGGGGGTGGGGTGAGGTCAGGGGTGGGATTTGGCCATGCTGCATGGCTTATGGAATCTTAGTTCCCCAATCAGTGATTGGGGAGGGCCCCAGAGGGCCAATCAGGCCCTTGGTAGTGAAGGCTCAGAGTCCTAATCATTGGACCACCAGGAAATTCCCTACACATACAACTACTCTGTAAAATGAAGTCGGAAAGGAAATTATATGATCTCTATTTTACTTCAGGAGTTTAGGTTTTCTGTCCCACATCACTCAGCCAAGAGGTAGTAGGATATAGTCTCAGAAAAAAAAANCCTTCTTGCTCTGGGAAAATCCCCATAAGCAAGCAAACATTAAGTCATAATTACGTGGTTACTGTAAACACAGAGTGTGCAACATTTTGAGAATATTTTTCCAAAGGTGAAAATCCCAGGGTGAGACCTGACTCACATATAAGAGCTCTTATGTTGCAACATTGGACTTGACTTTCCAGTTAATTTCAAATGGTCAGAATTATTAAAGAGGTTTCTCTTTTTGTGCGCTTGATAACAGTTTAAGCGGATGCCTGTAAATTTAAAAATTAGCATGTTAAATAATTTCTTAATGCATTGATTTTGCCATCATGTATGATCTATTTTAAAAAGCAAGTACACCTAAAATGATTTATTTTCATAATCTTTCTTATATTTTATGCAGATTTTCTTTCAGAATGTTATGCTTAAACTATAGCTATAAACAATTGCTACACTTTCTTGAAGGACAAGAAAACAAAATTTCAGATCCAGCTCTTGTTTAAAAAAAAAGTAATTGTCTTTTTTTAAGCAATAATTAACACTCAAGAGGGCACCATGCTGTATAGATTCTATCTATTATTTCACTTTACATTCATTTTGTGGGGGTGGGGTGAGGTCAGGGGTGGGATTTGGCCATGCTGCATGGCTTATGGAATCTTAGTTCCCCAATCAGTGATTGGGGAGGGCCCCAGAGGGCCAATCAGGCCCTTGGTAGTGAAGGCTCAGAGTCCTAATCATTGGACCACCAGGAAATTCCCTACACATACAACTACTCTGTAAAATGAAGTCGGAAAGGAAATTATATGATCTCTATTTTACTTCAGGAGTTTAGGTTTTCTGTCCCACATCACTCAGCCAAGAGGTAGTAGGATATAGTCTCAGAAAAAAAAAACCTCGTTTTCAAGCCCTGTGCAATTTCCATTCACCGTACCGACGACATTGCATGCTGATATCAAAGCCCTTTGGAACATAAATACACTCATCTTTTTACCATTCCTGCAAAGCAGGCAGGTATTCATGGGTGAACCTTTACTTACATGTGAGAACTTAAGTCCTAGACATCACAACTTTCTCACTTTGTTGAAAACCAGTTAATCACATCTATTATAAAACTGTGCGTACACATATTACTCATCCATAAATAACCAACCAGACATCATCACAAATCATTTACCAAACAAAAGACATGCCAGATGTTGTGCAATACGAAGAATTAGAGAAGTCAAAGGCCAATGCCACAGACTGTCAGCAGCAATACTAGTCAAGCTTGCGAAGTTTGTTACATTACAATATCACAACTTACTGTTTAAAGATCAAAAGGTGATGACTTTACCTCTGGGGTCTCTACATGGAATCCAGTTTACTTCAGGGTCTGGGATATCCTCCAGATAAATGGTCTCCCTTGTGAAGACCCAGCCATAAATTCCATCTTCTGGGGTCACAATGATATGTGCGCCCTGCTCAAAACAAGTAGGAGCAAAAAAATTTCTACTGAATTTGAAACACTCACATTCTTGTGAAGTTTCAGATTTTCTTTCCAATATCCAGCCAGTGTAACAGGGGCAATACCTGCCTGGCTGCCAGTTCAAGTGCCTTCTCGAAAACATCTATATTTTTGTTCATTAGAAGCAAAGCTTCTTCTTTCAGCACAGGTGTTTCTGTTCTGTTTGGTAATATAACAGCATGTTCAAACACTGCAGCAAGAAAAGTATCCAGTGCACCAACCCTCAGGACAAAGAGCACCAAAATGGCCACATATTTTGGATAATGTGGTATAATCATAGATAAAATTTAGTGCACTTTGTTAAACTCAGATTGTTGTACTTTGTATCACTGGAGGAGCTTTTGTGTTAAAGACCTGCCTATCTGCTACCACTATTTGTACTATCTCAGGAATAGATTATACAACACAGTATTGAGAAAGGATATTGTGCAAGAAGTACATAATCGGATTGACTCTAGTGCGTGATGCTACCGTTGGCACTGTTAAGAGGTCCACTCAAATCTAAAATTGGAAGTAATGAGCCAAGCAGATGAGTCCACCCCCTTCCAAAACACATTTGGGGTTGAACTCTTTTCTTTTAATAAAATATTTTATTAAACTATTTCAATATTTTCAATCAAAATATTTTATTAAATGGCTCAATATTTCCATTAATAGGACCAATGTGAAATCATTGTAGTAGGAACTATCATAGCAATGATTTGTGAAAACTTACATAGTTAGCTGCTGCTGCTGCTGCTGCTAAGTCGCTTCAGTCGTGTCCAACTCTGTGCAACCCCATAGACGGCAGCCCCCCAGGCTCCCCTGTCCCTGCGATTCTCCAGGCAAGAACACTGGAGTGGATTGCCATTTCCTCCTCCACTGCATGAAAGTGAAAAAGTGAAAGTGAAGTCGTTCAGTTGTGTCCGACTCTTAGCGACCCCATGGACTGCAGCCTACCAGGTTCCTCCATCCATGGGATTTTCCAGGCAAGAGTACTGGAGTGGGGTGCCATAGTTAGCTGTGACAGATACAAAACAGTCTAAGGCAAGCCTCACTTTTAATAGAGCTTCCAAATTAACAGGAGAAAACATTTGCATACCTACTAATGACTGAAGTCAGTGTTTATGACCAGTGGCCCTAAGTGTTTGCACTATAAGAAGCTATCGGCAGAAACCACAGTTGCTAGTTTCTCTTGGAAAGCCTGCCTGATAAGTTAGCTGTGACAGATACAAAACAGTCTAAGGCAAGCCTCACTTTTAATAGAGCTTCCAAATTAACAGGAGAAAACATTTGCATACCTACTAATGACTGAAGTCAGTGTTTATGACCAGTGGCCCTAAGTGTTTGCACTATAAGAAGCTATCGGCAGAAACCACAGTTGCTAGTTTCTCTTGGAAAGCCTGCCTGATAGTCTGAAATATTGGAACTTTATCTGAACACTGTGTAAAACATAGATGGATGACAATATGGTCAGTGATGGTGAGTGCCCAGCTGGCTGAGTCTCTGGGCCTCTCTGGAACCCAACCAATGCTTTGAAGTTTATGTGCAGAAACCAAAGAGGTAGGCTTTGGGGGCATACAGTTTATTCATCTTTATAGGATTTGCTCACTTTTCAAGGGAGGCCCTCTTCCCTATATACTTATACATGACTCAAAATCTAATCTTCAAGAGGTTTTTTCCTTATGCTTCATCTGATGTAGGGAAACTGGCAAGTTTTGGATATTTGTGTCTTTTTTGTTTCTTTGGTTGCTTCAGTTCTACAATTGTAAACCCTTTAATTGGAAAAACCTTTTTTTCATTATCAGAATATGCCTTCATTTTCCCAGGTTCCCTACTGAATTTCCATGTGACTTTATGTCCTGAAATAATAGTATCAATCAGGTACAAATTCATTTCAGAAAAAAAAAAATTGAGGACAGTATCAGAATTACATAGAACAGATGAATTGCTTTATAAAGAGAAGGAACTTTTTTTCATGTCAAGTTGAAATTGTACCTGTTGCTTCGCTTGACCTGGCTTTCTGAATAGAATCAAAAAGAAACAAAGAAAATTTCCTTCACACTCTCTAATTCCAGGAAGTGTACCAACTTTTTATTATTTTGAAATCAATAGAAACATGTTTCAGATAGTTTGTTACCAAGTATGATTAGTAATGTCTTGCCTCATATATATATGAGGAGTAGGAAGTGATTATGGATACAAGTTGTTTAAACAAGGTTTGAACTTAAATATTCAAGTACCTAACTTGAATGACAGTTCAAAATTATTATGGCATTAGGTATTTAGAATCTAAAGTTCTGTATTAAAATAAATATAATTATGCTTTTATTAATAAATATGTAAGTCACAAAATGTTACAGTAGAGAAGGACCCCTGGAATAATGTCTCTGAGAGTTCATTGGGTCTCCCCAGGTCTTTAGTTCCAATATCCATCACAAAACCTGCTCCCCATTTTTACTGTCAGAATCCTGATTCTGTGGCCAACTGTTACTCTACCAGGCTCACCATCAGCCCTTCTGATTTCACTCCTAGTAACCTAAACTTCCATCAGTCCTGCAAACCATAAACTTTCCTTAACCCTTGCTTTTAATTAAGTAAAATTCTTCCCATGTGTATATCAAATCAAGGCAGAGAGTCAGAGCCTTCTCCCACTCTGTCCCATTTTATCTTTCCTGGTCTTAGCCAAGACCACGCTTCTTTTTACATTTTAATACATATGCTGCTGCTGCTGCTAAGTCGCTTCAGTCGTGTCCGACTCTGTGTGACCCCATAAACGGCAGCCCACCGGGCTCCCCCACCCCTGGGATTCGCCAGGCAAGAACACTGGAGTGGGTTGCCATTTCCTTCTCTTAATACATATACTACCACTCTGATCCTGGACTGATNTGCTGCTGCTGCTGCTAAGTCGCTTCAGTCGTGTCCGACTCTGTGTGACCCCATAAACGGCAGCCCACCGGGCTCCCCCACCCCTGGGATTCGCCAGGCAAGAACACTGGAGTGGGTTGCCATTTCCTTCTCTTAATACATATACTACCACTCTGATCCTGGACTGATTCCTCACTAACTCCTGCCCCTCCAACTCAAATTTCTCACCTCTTGCCTTTGTTGTTCACTTCCCTGAACTCTGAATGCACTCACAGTCAATAGCCACAGTGTTAGTTTCCATTCCTTATTCTATCATTTAGCCCATACAGCAGATCCTTTTCTACTTCATACCTTTAACTTCATTCTATGAACTGTTAAATACTGCCTCTATCTATAGCTCAAACTTCTTTCCTGAACTCCAGGATTGTTTATCCAACTAAATAGTCTTCCACAAGCTCCTACAAAGCATCAGTCCACTTGCCAGCATCCATACCTATCAATTCCGTCTCCTATCTTCTCACTATAAATGCCTGCTCATGCTCTTCTCTAAGTCCATTCCCTATCTCTGTCCACTAGATCCCCATCATCTCTCTTCATCCCCATCATCAATTTTTCTTTGTCTATTGGGTTAATTATCCTGTTGTATCCCCTACCCACCCCCACCCCCCCAAAAAAAAAAAAACTACCCTCTCTTGATCTGACATCACCTTCCAGTTTCTGCCTCATTTTTTGGCTCCATTGTACAAGAAAATTTTTTACATGATTGTATTCTCTGTCTTAATTTCTTTCTTCCCATCAGGATTTTGCCTCTGACTTAATCACCTTGTCAAGGTCACCATTGACCTCTCCTTTACTAAATCAGTTGGTCAGTTCTAATTCCCAGCTTCATTGCCATGTTGGCTACCTCATTCTTAGAACACTTTCTTCCCCCACAATCTCCTGGTTTTTCCCTTCTTTTCCATCCTCCAAACCACTATCAAAGTAATTTTTTTATTGAAGTATAGTTGATTTAGAATGTTGTGTTAATTACTGCTGTACTGCAAAGTGATTCCGGGGAAGGCAATGGCACCCCACCCCAGTACTCTTGCTGGAAAATCCAATGGACGGAGGAGCCTGGTGGGCTGCAGTCCATGGGGTTGCTAACAGTGGGACAGGCTGAGCGACTTCACTTTCACTTTTCTCTTTCATGCATTGGAGAAGGAAATGGCAACCCACTCCAGTGTTCTTGCCTGGAGAATCCCAGGGATGGGGGAGCTTGGTGGGCTGCCGTCTATGGGGTCACACAGAGTCGGACATGACTGAAGTGACTTAGCAGCAGCAGCAGCAAAGTGATTCAGTTACATACATATATACATTCTTTTCCATTAGGCTTTATTATAGGATACTGAATATAGTTCTCTGTGCTTTACAGTAGGACTTTGTTGCTTATCCATTCTATATATAAAAGTACAAAGTAATTTTTAAAACTATTTAGTTCATCATGATACTCTAAAATCCTTTGACTGGTCTTTTAGCTTCAGGATAAAGTCCAGACTTCATTTGTTCTTCAATGATCTGATCCTTGCCTATCTTTCTGGCCTCATATGTTTTCATTATGTCTCCTTATTCTTCCTCCTATTACCCCCTCCTGCCTCAATATATTGGTCTCTGCTTGCAGCATTCCATTCTTCCTTGTCTCTGCTGGCATAGCTAGCTCTGCCTAGAATGTCATGATTGACTTACCCAGCTGGTAGCTGACAACTCTTTTGTCTCGCAAGGCAAAATTAATCCATCATTACATTCTGTACCTTTCATCATATGTGTTAAATAAGATGCTTGAATGCATGACACAGTGTGAGGTGTAGGGCATATTTCACTTGCTCAATATTTGATTATCATGATGAGTGATAAAAATGACCCTCTGTCTCCTCTTGATTGATTCTTGGAAAAGTAGCTTTTATTTTATTCCTCATTACCATCCAGCACAGGATCTTCCCAGTCAGCTCTAGGAATCTAAAAAAACATTGTTGGACTTCTTAAAGGGCACAGGGAGACATCCCCAAGAAAGATCAGAGAACCTTTATTTATAATGTGAAATAATATTAACGATAAGTATCATGAAGTCGTGAAGTCGCTCAGTCGTGTCCGACTCGTTGTGACCCCATGGACTGTAGCCCACCAGACTCCTCCATCCATGAAATTTTCTAGGCAAGAGTACTGGAGTGGGTTGCCATTTCCTTCTCCAACAAGTCTATATCCCCAAAGTAAAAAACCTAAGCAAAACCACAAAAACAAATGTAGGGACAAAGAGTGTTGAAACTGATGATTCAGAATCAGCTGACGTTACCTTTTGATTCAGTTTGTCTTTGAGAAGTCACATAAGTCCCAAAAAGTATATACTCAAAGTCAAAGATATGCGACCACAAAGCCTGTGTTCTCACACATAGGGGCACCCAAAGTTTTTAGTTTCAGCAACCCTCCTGTAAGTGAAGAACATGGCAGCTCAGAAGTAGCCAGAGGACGGGCCCGCTACTTTTTTTTACCGAGGTCTGGGTGAGAGGCCATGAGAACATGCCTGGGACAACCACTGTATCACCACTGACTGCTTCCACATTCTGTTCTTTACTACATTATCCCAGGTGGCATTAGTAGTTAAGAATCCACCTACCTGCCAGTGCAGGAGACTTAAAGAGACCCGGATTCGATTCCTGGGTTGGGCAGATCCCCTGGAGGAGGGCATGGCAAACTTCTCCAGTTTTCTTGCCTGAAGAATCCCATGAACAGAGGAGCTTGGTGGGCTACAGTCTACAGGGTCGCAAAGAGTCAGACACAACTGAGTGACTTAGCACATATGCACATTATCAAACTTACCCAAGATTTCGGGGCAGCAGGTTTGCCGTGCCCACCATATTCATCAGTAGGAAAGAAAACAAATGAATATTGTCTTATCCGCTGTATCAAGCAAGATGCAACCAAGAAAATAGAATCCGCACCAGTTACTCTAAGATAACTTAATGTAGGGATTTGGTTTATAGGGATTTTATGGCTGAAGGACAAAAAAGGAACACTGGGGTAACACAGGCCGTAACTACCATTCCTGGCATTCGTGAACAAAAGGAAAAGGAGAGCGTAGGAGCCAGAAGCTTTCCAGGGAACCCTGTGGAGCTGAGGCTCAGAGCCCTAGGGTGGGGTGCTCTGCAGCGGGTGTAATGAGCCAGCTCCTCAGGGGAAAGCCCCAACAGAGCTGGGACTCATCTCTTAAGGAGATACTGGTTGCTGCTGTTATTTTTGAAGGAGGGAAATGACATCCGTTCCGGGTATGGGAAAAAAAGCAGAACTAAAAGCTAGAACCAGCTGGCACTGGAACAAACAACTGCTGCCAGGATCAGGTACACTGTACTGTCAAGTGGGCAAACAAAAGCTCCTCCACTTCTTGTCCAATCTCTGGTGTCCCTCTAGCGCCGTCTACTGGCAGAACCTAACAGGGAGCTGGGGGGCAAAGGAGAAATATGTTTGCCTACCCTCAACCTCATCATCACAAAGAATACAGCGGTGGGTTTGGAGCTGAGGGAATAGCTGAGTAACTAGCACACCAACGTAACTGGACAACAGACACTGTGAAAATGCATGAAGTAAACTGATGCTCACTTGCATAAACTCATAATTCCTTATGCAAAAATAAGAAATACGCAGAATGTGTGTAATTTGATGCCATGTATACAAAGTTTAAAAAGATGAAAAACAGTACTCAGATACTTTTATGCATATGTAATCAACTACCAAGAAGTCATAAGAACGATCAAAAATAATCTTAGGATAATGACTTCCTTTAATAAAAACAGACAACAAAAGGAGAAGAATGCATTTGGAAGGAAATACAAAAAGTATCCACTCTGTAACATCTCATTCCATAAACTGGGCAGACGGTACATATTCTTTCATTTAATGTCTTGTACTATCCTTTTATTATTTTTTTTAGTATATTTGGATTTCTTTTACATTAATAAGGTATTTAATTTATGAATAGGTGGCATGAGTTATGACTGACTAGCCATGTGGCATGTGTTATGACTGACTAGTAAGGCACACATCTACTCTCCAACTACACACTTCCTATTTTTATTTTCATGGGTCAAAAGCATATTTATACTAGATGTCTTTCAGCAAGAGTAAATTATAAGCAATTTCTTTTACATCATGTCCAAGTGACAGTGCTCTCCCTAATTCACCGATATGTCCTATACATCCATAAGACACATAAATCTGAATTCATACTGGGAGTATGGTCTGGCCAATGAAAGATTTATATCTTCTACAGTAGGATCTACAGAACTATCATGTTCCCAATACAGACAGACATCCATTTTGGGCGTACTTTCTTCCTGTTCTTAGTAACTTAATTTTTTTTCACATGCACATTTTATTTTTTCACATGCACATTTTATTTAGAAACTAGCTCTTTCTAAAGAGCTACTCCTTCAGGCGCATTTCCCTGAATCAAGGCCAAATTAAACCATACTTGAGTTGTTCGGTAAATAAAACGTGCATGTGAAAACCACTGATGAGAAATGGATCAAAACATTGTAATGCAGACAGTTTCACAGGTAAGTATTCTCAGTTTTCCTTGGGACTGGCGCTACTTGTTTTTCATTTTTGCTTTCGCTTTTAATGAACTCTAGCATAGCTGACAACTCTAAATGTGAATCCAGGAAGAACTGTTCCTGAGAAGCTGTGAGGAAGTCTTTGTTTATATCTTTCTCAAACCAGTGAGTTTAACTTCAGAGGCTGACTACCAGTCAACACTGAAACTTCTGAAAGTGAAATATGATTGGGCGTGCATCATAAAACACACCACAAAACCATTGCATAATGTCTAACTTCCTCAAGCAGAATTGACAAATCTGAAATGTTCTATATTTTATGAAGAGATGAAAGAGCATACAGTTTTGATGATTTTGGAATATTTACGTACATATACATTCCCCGTCACTAAAAACAAGCTACTCAATGTTGAAAATAGTGTTACTATTAACAGTCATGGTCTTTGTGTTATGGTATTTGTGACTGTTAAATTGTACCACAACCGTTAAGTAGGACTGTTTGGAGCTATGATTACCCAAGAAACTGGACTAGGTATTAGTTTTTCTAGAATATCTCAAAACAACTTTTTTGTTAAGATAAACTTAAACATTGGAGTTTATGTTTCCAATGGAATTCCAATGAGTTTGTTTCCATCTGATTAGAAAGCAAATCCCCCCCCCCCACAATCATTACCACAGAAAACTGAATAAATTCAAATTGTCTTTAATGTCAAATGGAATTCAGTCATAAATCTCTCAGTTCCCCTCATTCCCATCATTACTGCTGTCTTCCAAGGCCATCATTACATTTAAAATGTCCCTGAATCTCTTCTGCTCCTGATAACACACACACGAGTAGATGCAAAGTTATAATGCAAACAAGGCTGGAGCCAGGATTTGATCCTCATCTATCTGGCCCAAACATCAATCATACCATTATACCATACTGTGACATTTCAGCATAGCCATAAAAAAGAGGCAAAATTACTGTAGCCCTTAAAAATAATCCTTGATGAGGAAAAAATATTTGGAAATCATTGGTCTATACTAGTGAGCTAGCCATTCAATATTTCTTAGTAAATCTGAGATGAATCAGTGAATATGATAAAGAGATGTTCTACACCATCACAGTATACTGCAAGGTTATGATCATTAATAATGTGGATATCATCAGGTACGTTGTTGCTGAGTTGCTGGTCCCGCCTGAGATGGAATGTACGTCCTTGGTGTACCACCTCCCAAAGAGCGACACTGTTAAGACAGGCTCAGATGATCCATTCTTGTTTACCAAACGCCCATCTTCTAGTACCTAAAGGAAAAGTGAGAAGAGTATAGCCAACTTAATTAAAATATACATTACAAGCATACTCATGATTTTGAAACCATCCTAGATATCACAGTTGAACAAGTAGGTTACTAGGAAAGGGCCCTGGGGCCAGGGCTTAGGGAGCAGGTGGGAAGGATAGGGGACAGCTATTTTATATGTAAGAAAGACTAGAGCCTTTCTATGAGGTTCAATAATTGAGTTTACACAATCAAATGTAACCTTTAACAGAAAGTCAGAAATCATCAGTAGCAAAAATTTATTGAGTCCAATTACATGCAGGATAACCAAGACCCAGAAGAGTACAAATAGCACTCTTCCCTCAAGAAGCTTAAAAGTTAATGGTAAACTGAGCAGATTCCAAATATAGAGAAATCAGTATATTAGTATCTTAGCAAGAGAAACATGTATGTGCTTAGGAAGTCTGAAAAGGAATAGCTGAACTGGTCAGCTTCCCAGAATGGGAAAAAATCTGCTACAAGGAGGAGCAGTTGGAATTATAGAATTATAATAATAATAATATTATTATTATTATGGAATTATTATTGAGTTGTATTATGGAAGACTCTGTGCCAAGTGGAAATCAAGCAGCAAAGGCTCATTCTAAGACAAGTATGTGTGTGGCAAAGGCTGGGAGGGGTGAGGTGGATGGCCTTCTCCAGACTCACAGTATGCTAGGCAATGCGTGTGCTTTCTCATTCCCATTTGATTAGAACCAGTGAGATAGTCTCCCCATTTTATAGGTAGGAAATTCAGAGGTTAACTGACGCACAAACTTGCATAATTAGTTTCAGAGAACAGTGCAGTGGTATATAAGCTCACAACAACAGACTGTTAAATCTCCAGGAACTTTGACAGCTGGGTATTAAGCATGGCTTTTCTTGGAAGTGATCATGGTGAGAGTATTTACACCATGATAATTGGCAAATGCCACAGATCAGAGCTGTGTTTCTCCCTTAGAGAGTGGCTTGTTACAGTTTATAGTGCATCACTAGTTGAAGATTAGTGAAGGGAAGACTAAACCATATGATCAAAAAGAAAAACAAGGATTAGACATGCAAAAATTGTGAAGTCACAGAGGCTTCTCTGTAAGGCAGTAATGTATGCAAAATAATGAAACAAGAAGAAACACAAATAGATAACAGAACAAGAATAAAGAAAATGAATTTATAGAAGAAAAAAACACAAATAGAGAGACAACAGAACAAGAAATAAAGAAAATGAAGTTATCAGTTGTGGAAAGGACAGTTTGGATGGGGAAAGAACTTAGAGGGCAAGAAATTAGATGCTTCATAACTAGAAGTAGAAAACAGCTAAATATCCTCAAAGATAATTATTGTGGTGACACATAAACATAAAAACACAGCTCACTAACAAGTTGTCAAATGCACAAACTGTTGGTAGTTAGCTAAGTGTTCATTGTTTCTAAATTGTTTGTTAAAGGAACAAAAATGAAATACCAGAGGTATATTTCAAGCTATAGTTGGGTGAAAGTTTGAAACAAGTTAAACACAAATATTTAGTTTTCATGTGACTTTTCATTAATACAGTAAAATCGTGTCTATGTTGACTTCCTTGGGATTAACTTTTCCATATCAGTGATTGTCTCTTAGGTTCTAGCTAGAACTTAGCATTTTTGCTAGTTTCCTGTTACAAATTTTCTTAAAATATACTGTATAATTAATTGACCTCCTAAGTAGTATATACTCAATATAATTTGATCTTTTTGATTATTCTCTTACATTGGTAGTTCTTATCCACCAAAATCAAATCAATCAAGCAACTCACCAAAATGTGGGATGATGGAAAAATACAGGTCTCACTCCCAGAGACTCTGATTTACTGATCTACAGTGGGACCTGGTCTCTCCCTCCTCCAGTCTGTCTGCACATTGACCTGTACTTACATGATGTTCAGTACATGTGGCCTAATGCTGGCAACATTTTCCTCTAGTTGTTGATAAATTGTTAACTAGGGAAACCTTTTGCGGTAACTAACTAAAACTACATCCTGATACTTGTACAATGCTTCACTGTACAAGTGCTTTCACATGCATTCCCAAATCAGTGGAATGGGAGGAAGATATTCCCCCCCCCCATTTTATAGGTAGGAAATTCAGAGGTTAACTGACTTGCACAAACTTACATAATTAGTTTCAGAGGCCAGACTTCTGACAATATACCAGAGTTAACTTCAAATAGTAAAGCAATGTTTCCCAGTTGTGGTCAATAACAATTCATACTCTTAGCTAGAACTAGGGGTGGGGAGAAGATAAGAAGTAAATGTGTTGAAATCTCTGCGGAAGTGATCTTCAAAGATAATGTGTAAAATATATGTTGATGGAGAGTCTATAACCAGGGAAACTGGGGAAACACTCAAGAAAACACGGTTGGTGTAACTTTTGTAAAACTCTGGTCATCTAAGGTATTAGAACTGATATCTCTAGAAAACAGCAAGTTAACAGATCAGCAAGTTAACATGATCTGCAAAGTTTCTAGAGAAAAAAATAACTAAAAAATAAAACCCTTGATTTTTTTTTTTGCTGTTCATTTGGTTAGTTGGTTCTTCCTTTCGTCTATCGTATGTGTTTGCTTAGTGTCTGTTCCTCAGAACCTGATGAACTTTAGGGAAAGTCATGCCACAGAGAATCTACACTTGTGAAATGAAAACCAGTGCCCTAACTAGGAAACATCCTCCAAGGAACTGTTATACCAAAAACCCCTGCTTGCCAGCAGACAAATGCCTCTTTTATCGCTCTGAGGAGTCAGCACACAGTATATCACATTTCTTCTTTTTGCAAATGAGCTAGAGCAGGTGAGATATGGCCCAAATGATAAATATAATGGAAGTGCCTAATTTATTTATTTATTATCATTTGGGGCCATACCATGCTGCATGCAAGATCTTACCTCCCTGATCAGGGATCAAACCCATGTCCCCCTCATTGGAAATGCAAAGTCTTAACCACTGGACTGCCAGGGAAGTCTCTGTAAGTGCTAAATTTAAAGGGTAAATACAACCCTTCTCTCTCCTCCTTCATTCTATCCAAAAATAAAGGGCCAGTGTCCAAGGACGGGAGGTAGCATGACTAATTCTGAGAATTTTGAGTTGAGATCAACAAATACTATCGAGTTAAGTGCTTAACCAGTTACTATTTCGTTTTATTCTCTCATTGTTTCCTACTGCCTGAAACCATTTGTGGTGAAAAGTTTAAAATCTTCACCAACTAGCACCACCCACTTCTTCAAGTATATTGATGTGGTTCAGAGTGATAGTCACATGGCATCTCAGACTTTGGAACTTTAACGTGATCCGGACAACGCCAACAGTTTTTTATTTTTCTCCCATGGATGAGACTCTTTTGTGAGATAAATGTTCTATCTTATTTTGGAGTAATTTCTCAATGAGATACAAGTCTAAGAGTACATGGCATGGGGAAAATTTTTCAAAATAGTACCCAGAAAATTAGATTGTGTGCTCACTTGAAATGGCAAGGCTTAGCTAGGTGGGATGAGTGGTGACAAGAGAGATCCAAGAGGGAGGGGATATGTGTATACATATAGCTGATTCACTTCATTGTACAGCAGCAACTAACACACCATGGTAAACTAATTATACTGTAATTAACAAATAAAATGAATGGCAAGGCTGACAAGGTACAGTGCACACATACCACTAGACCGCATGTCTTCCTAAGCTTACCTGCGTGAACCCTACCCTCCCTTCTTTCACTTCCTTGAATTTGCAGATAATTTCAACCTATTGACACATGTTTGTGCCAGGCTATCAACTTTTAACTACTGGATTTCAGTTCCAGATCTCTTACTTCAGGTCTGATCATAGTTTTCTGTAGTTGGCACCAAAGTTTTTATTCCAGCCTCAATGTGCTCCTGAGATTCTCTGCCTTACTGGGTTCTATGGCAGCCAAGGATTCCAGTTCTCTGCAGCCTTAAGGCTGCACTGTATGTTAAACTGTTGGTGTCACAGAATTAAACATTTTTACAAATATGACATATTCCAATCTGATAATACAAGCAGACACAGATATATTATCATAAGCAGTCTGCAATTTTAAAGATTCCCTTGCTTGATGCTTTGGACTAATTAGCTTAGATCCTATTTTTCTTTGGTAAAAACAAAAAAATGCAGTGATTCCATTCTAGTTTCTAAAACTCTATCACAATTTGTCACAGTTAGATGAAGACATTAAATTCCAAACTTGTGGAGTGTGTGTATGTGCATGTGTGTATATGCACCATGTACTATGCAGCAGATACAAACCTGCAGAGTCTAAATTTTAATTTGAGACCAGCTTAATTTGTGGATGAACTAGCTACGACCACTGTGGTTTATGAAATAAATATTTGATTTTCTGTTTGTATTCACATGTTAGAAAAAAGAAATTAAAACTCTGTAAGTGAATATTCTGCAATGAATGGTCCCTCAGACTCATAGGCCTTAGGTATCTTATTGTGTTATTCCAACAAAGTGTCATCACATAGAAATTAGTTGCTGTAAGTTACAAATACGGTCACAACCCACCCCCCTCCCGCCTTTATCCATACTCTTTGCAATATGATTTCACAGCTCTTCCCATTGAGAGTTCTGCATCATTTATTTCTTCACCCTTTGAATCTACTTTGGTCATGTGACTTGCTTATGGTAGATGAAATATTTGCAAAAGTGGTCTAAGCAGAGACTTGAAAAGAACTTGCCTATTGTTTCTTTCTCTGTTTATGCTCTTGGACTCTTTCCTTTAACATGTGAACAAGCTCAGGCTTTCTGGAAGATAAGGGACCACAGAACGTGCCTCCAGTCATTCCAGCTGTTCAACACATGGCCACCACAAACCAACCAACCCCAGCCAACTCACTTGCTAGCAGCAGATGCATGAGTGAGCCCAGCCAAGATCAACTGAGCCCCTTCTAGTCCAGAAGAACAGCTGAGTTACATCCAGTTCACAGCACCAACCACAATATCAGGGCTGAAGAAATGGTTATTGTGTAAAGCCATGAAATTTTGAGGAAATTTGTTACACAGCAAAAAACAGAAACTGTTTTCTTGGCCTGTTTTGTTTGACTTCAGAGAACAGATAAAATGAACAAACTCTTAAAATGCTCTTACCTCAAATTTTTCAGGTGCCAGCTTGATTTTAGTAAGTAGCACTTCAGGAAAAACATACTCTGTTCCAAATGTGCCGCTTAGAGAGAACATTTCAAATCTCGTCAGAGCAGTTTCTACCGACTGTCCACAAGTTGTCAAATTAGTAGATCTGCATTTCAGCATTGTGCATACCTGTGCAGGAGAGATGCAGATAAAATCCAACACCTTGCATCTAAGTTACTTGTACTAGAACTGTTGACTCAGTTTATAGCAAAGAAAATATTTTCTCCATTTGCTAAAGGGATTTGGATCATACAATTACTTGATTTATTGGAAATGGTAAATGATTAAGAGCCAACCCACACGTCCTGGGCAATCAGTGAATTGAAAGAAAGAAGCCAGTTTTCATAATAGGAAAGAACAAATCCGACTCCATATTGGATCTGATTCCTTTAGTTTAACCTTTGTATTCTATTGCTTTTGCTACAAGTTAATCACTAAATGGAGACTGGTAAGCTCAGTTGCTTAGTCATGTCCAACTCTTTGGCAACTCCTTGGACTGTAGCCTGCCAGGCTTCTCTGTCCATGGAATTTTCCAGGCAAGATTACTGGAGTGGGTTGTTAATTCATCCNATTGCTTTTGCTACAAGTTAATCACTAAATGGAGACTGGTAAGCTCAGTTGCTTAGTCATGTCCAACTCTTTGGCAACTCCTTGGACTGTAGCCTGCCAGGCTTCTCTGTCCATGGAATTTTCCAGGCAAGATTACTGGAGTGGGTTTTTAACTCATCCTCCAGGGGATCTTCCTAAGTCTCTGACATCTCCTACCATTGGCAGGTGGATACTTTACCACCGTGTCGCCTGGAAGCCTAAATGGAGGTTGTCTATAACCTTAAATTAACACAATGAACTGTCTCTGAGAATCGTGCCTTTCATGTAATAAGCTAAAATACCTTTGTTTAGCTCATAGGGAATATCTAGACTAGGTCCACTTATGAATGACTACAAGAAGAAAAAATTTACATTTCCTTTCCAGAGTCTGACTAGAACCAGGACTTTACCTTTTTTCCCTTTCAGTATAAAAGAAGGTTGACTTCTACCTCAGGAAAGATGGTTCTTTGGGACAGTAGTCCACCGCCTCAGTCTGCTGGCTTTCCAAATAGGGTCACTGTTCCTTGCCACAACAACTCATATCTCAATTTATTGGTCTGCCCCACAGTGAGCAGTACAAGCTTGAATTTGGTATCAGATATAAACCATTCATCTGGCATGTCACTTGATGGCATTTGGTCCAAGAAAGTGGAATTCTTTGGGCAACAAAAGTACTAAAGTCAAAAGAATGATTAGAATTTTGACAATTTCTTTTTTCCCCCATATCTGTTTCCTTAGAAGAAAGCAATGAGGTACAGAGTATAATAATAAAATACAAATGCATAGCCAACACTATATAAAAAGCTTGCACTTTAAAAAATTGTCATTGGAAAGGCAGGAAATGACTAGGACATATGGTTACAAGAGCAGTTAAAATAAAAATAATATCCCTACTTATTGTTAGTTTTAAAAGTGAAAATAAGACTTTATATTTAGATATGTCAGCAAAATTACTTAAGGAAGCCACTTAAATATGCAAGCTAGTTCACTAGTCAATTAGAAAATCAGGTTAATATTTTTTTAATGTGTTCAAAGCAAGCAATCAGATGATACTTAGCTCCCCTGCAAATATCATATGATTAATCCCAAAGCGTGTGTGTGTGACACTGGCAATGCATGGAGTCAAGCAAGAAAAAGCACTTGATTCCCTGCGACAAATATGAAAAGTTAACCCTGGAATTTACTCACACCCAAACACTCGTTTTCACTTGAGTTGAGATTACCTGCCAATATTCTCTTCTCCTTCTCCCGTGAAGTCCTGCAAAAGCTCCTAGAACATACACTTCATCCCCCTCCTGTCCTAACATTCTGTAGCTTAAATGACAGCAGAGCTCTTTTTGACAGACCGTAAGGTTTCCTGCACTTTCAGGGAGCTTTGTGAAGTTGAACTCATAGAGGGAAATAAATCCCCTGAAGGAATTTTTAGGTCCTGGAAAGGGTGTGATGGAAGTGGCATAGGCACTCCAATTCACGGCTGGTGGGGAGGTCGAGGAGTTTCGGGGATGGGAATCCACCTCTGCAAAGAGGATCTTTCCTGACTCTGTTTCCATATCATGATGGTAGACTTTGGGAGAGTGTGGTGCATAGATACCACTGCCTGTGAATGGAAGACAAGTCTTTTAAATACAAAAACCCAAACAAACCCAACACCCCCAGTTTCCCCATCAGAACTGAGCATATGGTCATGTCACAAGATTAGTCAATGAGACAACACAAGGCACTGAACACCTAAGAACTTCTATTCTCCACTGGAGGAGATTAA
Source organism: Oreotragus oreotragus (assembly GCA_006410675.1). Taxonomy (NCBI): domain Eukaryota; kingdom Metazoa; phylum Chordata; class Mammalia; order Artiodactyla; family Bovidae; genus Oreotragus; species Oreotragus oreotragus. The sequence continues at coordinate 23,679 of SJYX01023996.1, forward strand.
ATTGTATGATCAGTGGTCTCATTCAATAAACTTTGAACATAATTTATTACCATAACAGAAAATTAAGCCAAATATTAAAACCACTGAATCATTGAAGTGTTTGGGATGTGCATGCTAAGTCACTACAGTCGTGTCTGATCCTCTGTGATCTTATGGGCTATAGACTACCAGACTCCTCTGTCCATGGGATTCTCCAGACAAGAATACTGCAATGGGTTGCCATTTCCTCCTCCAGGGGATCTTCCCAACCCAGGGATAGAATTGGCATCACCTATGTCTCCTGCATTGGCAGGCAGGCTCTTTACCACTAGCCTTTTGAGAGGTAGGGAAGGTAATAAAAAAGAACAGTCCCAAGTAATTAGCTTCCAATTAAAATAAATACATTTAAAATTAAAAAATAAATAAAACAATTTTTTATCACGTTAAAAAAAAAGAAAGAAAGAAAGAAAGAACAGTCCCTCCTGTTCTCCATTGTGGTGGTTTTCAAATATTTCCAAAAATTCTTCATCATTCCTCTCTCCAATGGGTGGACCTAATTTGTTTTACCTTGAGTGTGAGCTTGACTTAGTGACATACTCCTAATGAATATAGCGTGGTAAAAATGACAGCTTGTGACAAGTCATAAAAAGCTGTGCAGCTTTCCCCTATCTCTCTCCATCTCTCTCTCATTACTAGCTCTGGAGAAGGTCAACTGCTATATCACGAGGATGTATCACTCAGCCCTGTGGAGAGGCCCATGTGGCCAGAAACGAAAGTCTCCTGCCAACAGCCACTGAGAAAGAGAGGAGCCCAGCCAAGAGCCACACGAGTGAGCTGCCCTGAGAGCAGACCTGCCAGCCGCAGTCAAGTCTCCGAGTGGCTCTTAGCCCAGGCAAAAGCTTGATGTGACCTGGAGAGGTGGCCTGGGCCGCGTCCACCCAAGCTACTCCCAAGCTCCTGACCATCACAACTGTGAGACAGCAAATGTTTGTGGTTTTAAGCCACTTCCACTTTTGACCCTTTGAGTAATTGATTGTACAACAACATGTCGGTGATGCACTCCTCTGCCTTCACCAGTTTTAGAGCACAGCTTGTTTAGTTTCCTCCTGTGCTGCATACTGCTGCGCAGTCACTTCAGGCAGGTCTGACTCTGTGAGATGCCGTGGACTGTAGCCCACCAGGCTCCTATGTACATGGAGTTCTCCAGGCAAGAGTACTGGAGTGGGTTGCTATGCCCTCCTCCAGGGGATCTTCCCAACCCAGGGATCCAACCCAGGTCCTTGCATTGCAGGCACATTACCACTGAACTACCAGGGAAGCTCTTGCTACCTACTAGCTGATGCCTTTAGCAGGTTACTTGCATTTTTGTGTGTCTCAGTTTTCTAAGCCACAAAACCAGACTGATAATACTCAGCCCACACGTAGAGTTGTCAGGATAAATGAAATAATACAAAAGTCTTAACACAGACATAGCTATTATAACCAACAGTAGCTGTTTTCTTCTTCTTCTTCCTTTTTTTTTTTTTTTGTGAACGGATATAAGCTTAGTGAGAAGTCCCAACAAAGGACTAAAAAAATTACAGCAGGTCATATCCAAAGCATGAGTTTCTCCCCATTTAGAAATATAATCTGCAAACCTCATCTGGCCAGGGATTACCTGTCATTTTTAGGCTGACGTTATGTGTGTTTGCTGCAAGAAGATTAACTCTCATTCCCATTGCCCATGCCGAATGAAATTCAATAGCTGTCAAAAAGGGCAAAACGTTCATCCACGCTGTGGGAAACAATATGGTGTCCACATGGAAATCTTTCACCAGAGTCAGAGCAGGATCATGGAAGAGAATATCAAAGCACGTGAAAATGCCAAACTTTCCAAAGGCGGTGTTGAAAGTCACCAGCTCTGGCTTTTCGGGGACATCAAACTGAAGCTCACGGTAGAGGTGGTACTGTAATAAACACACAGGATAAAACCAGAAAGCCTTATTTATTGAAGAGATGACACATGAAGACCCTCCAAGTTCATAATTACCTGCTCAACAGTGGGAAATCTATAGAAGGTGAAGACCACTGTGATTGGAAGCTAATTTTCAAAGAAAAATATGGAGGAATGTAGTTTCTCTCTGTCTGGCTGTGTCTCTCTGTCCGTCTCTCTTGCTCTCCTTTTCTCTCTCTCTCCCCTCTCCCATCCCTCCTTACCTCCCTCCTTCTCTCAATTAGGGCCCAGATACCTCCCCATGAATTGCAAACAGTATGTGCTTCTTGAAAGCTGAAGATACACATCACTTTTCTTTGAGTTCCTGATACCTAAAAATATAATTGTCATTGTTGCTTAGTCACTGAGTTGTGTCCAATTCTTTGCAACCTCATGGACTGTAGCCCACCAGGCTCCTCTGTCCATGGGATTTCCCAGAAAAGAATACTGGAGTTGGTTATCATTTCCTTCTCCAGGGGATCTTCCTGACCCAGGGATTGAACCCGAGTCTCCTACATTGCCAGGTGGATTCTTTACCACTGAATCACCAGAGAAGCAGAAATATAATAGATACACAATAAATATCTGTTAAGCAGGTGAGGGAGGCCCCATCCCTCTTTACCATGTCCCTTCCAAAGTAATGTCAGGGACTGTTAACCAGTTTTGAAAATTGTTTTTTAAACATAAATGTTTTATTTCATTCTGGTTTCTTCCAAGAAAACTTGAGAAACAAACCTAGTCTAACTTGATAATCAGGATCAATAGCTTAATAAAATCATTTGCAAAGCAGGAAAAGCTTAGAGTTGGAAGCAAGACTATTAAAACTCCTCTCAAAGTTTATTTTCTATCTAAAAAATTTTTTAATTGAAATTTACTAGCATTTTAAGAATCAGTTGACAAAAGTTCTCTTATCAGATCCATATGTCAGAGGATATGGGTCATGAACTGTTCTGAGGTACCCTAATGGGAGAGTGAGAGCTTCTCACTTTAGGATGACCCAGGTCCTTACTGGCTGCCCACATCCTGTACACTGTGACATCCTGCCATTTACTGGGTCTGGTTAACTGGATTGATCAACTATGTTATCAGTTTAATTAGGTCACCACTTACAGAATAGAAGAGTAGCTGCAAAAATAGCCTTTAAAATGATACTAACAATGCAAACACAGTCTCCAAAACAACAAAAATGACATTCCCATTCCCAATTTGAGACACATTTGCAAAAACATAAAAGTTTAATTACATTTGAAAACAAGTTGTCAGACCCACAAGATTACATAGAAAACTCTTTGAAAGTTTTGGGTCTTATTTATAAACACACAAATAAATGCATAAATAAATATAAACATATTTTTAAGGACTCGTGTTAAATTTTTTTCCATAGAAGCATGTGATCAAAAACATTTGAAAATCATTGATGCTATATCTTTCTTCTTGACTAAAATTTATTTTTTACCTAGGACTTCCAGGAGATAATTTCTCCACTCAGAAGATTCTGAGGTTCCAATATAAGATGAAAAAAAAAAAAAAGTATGGGACAGGAAAAGGGACATCCACACTGATCTGCACACCCCATATTCATGTAAAAGGTCAGTCTCTCTCCCTGCCCAATTTGGTAAAAAATTATGACTTTAAGTTATTTTATTCCTTCAGGTTATTTTACTCAGATTTCAAAGTAAAAATTTTATAATTTGATGTTGAATCAGTAAAAGAATAATTAAATCAACTGGTATAGAATCTAAAAAAGAAAGATCATTTTTGTAACTTGATAGAAAGCAAAGAAATTAGCTTCTGTGAAACTAATTCATATAATATGAAAACATCTTTTATCATTTTAGTGTTAAATGGTATCCAGGTCAGGAAGCAACAGTTAGAACTGGACATGGAACAACAGACTGTTTCCAAATAGGAAAAGGAATACATCAAGGCTGTTTATTGTCACCCCGCTTATTTAGCTTATATGCAGAGTACATCATGAGAAATGCTGGGTTGGATGAAGCACAAGCTGGAATCAAGATTGCCAGGAGAAATGTCAATAACTTCAGATATGCAGATGACACCACCCTTATAGCAGAAAGCGAAGAAGAACTAAAGAGCCTCTTGATGAAAGTGAAGGAGGAGAGCAAAAAAGTTGGCTTAAAGCTCAACATTCAGAAATTTAAGATCTTGGCATCTGGTCCCATCGCTTCATGGCAAATAGACGGGGAAACAGTGGCTGACTTTATTTTGGGGGGCTCCAAAATCACTGCAGATAGGGACTGCAGCCATGAAATTAAAAGATGCTTACTCCTTGGAAGAAACAACCTAGAAAGCATATTGAAAAACAGAGACATTACTTTGTCAACAAAGGTCTGTCTAGTCAAGGCTATGGTTTTTCCAGTAGTCATGTATGGATGTGAGAGTTGGATTATCAAGAAAGCTGAGCACTGAAGAATTGATCCTTTTGAACTGTGGTGTTGGATAAGACTCTTGAGAATCCCTTGGACTGCAAGGAGATCCAACCAGTCCATCCTAAAGGAGAACAGTCCTGACTATTCATTGGAAGGACTGATATTGAAGCTGAAACTCTAATACTTTGGCCACCTGATATGAAGAACTGACTCATTTGAAAAGCCCCTGATGCTGGGAAAGATTGAGGGCAGGAGGAGAAGGGGATGACAGAGGATGAGATGGTTGGATGGCATCACCAACTCAATGGACAAGAGTTTGAGTAAACTCCAAGAGTTGGTGATAGACAGGCAAGCCTGGCTGCTGCAGTCCATGGGGTCACAAAGAGTTGGACATGACTGAGCGACTGAATTGAACTGACTGGTATCCAGATGACAGTCATCTCAGTATCCTTTGTATCAATATTAAAATCATTTGTTTTATATATGCAAAACTTATGTTGAAACTGAAGCTCCAATACTTTGCCATTGGATGTAAAGAGACGACTCACTGGGAAAGGCCCTGACTCTGGAAAAGATTGAAAGCAGAAGGAGAAGAGGGTGGCAGATGATGAGATGGTTAGCACCACTGACTCCATGGACATGAATTTGAGCAAATTTCAAGTGATAGTGAAGGACAGAGGAGTCTTGCAAGCTGCAGTCTGTGGGGTTGCAAAGAGTTGGACATGACTTAACAACTGAAAAACAACAATAAAACATCGTATTATAAGGAAATGAAGCTCTATCTCCTAAACATAGAATATACCCTTCTCGAAGGAAGCTCCATTTTACACACTCACCCGCTCTTACCTTATGGTAACGTGCCACCAGCTTTCCCTTTGCATCATACACCACGTTGGTATTGTACTGATAATGGCCATCAGAAGGACACGTGGTATGATGGGAATTACAGGGCTTTTTGTCGCCCATATTTGCCACAACATAGATAGAGTTGTTCTTGGCCAGGCAGCTGAGTCTTGCTTGTACGGGTGTATGACCAAATCTAAATCAAATTTTAATTAAGACATTTCGGTGTCAAAGAGGGAAAGGCCAATACTGTATGATATAACTTATACATGGAACTTTTCAAAGTCAGACTTGTAGATACAGAAAATAGAATGGTGGATATCGGAGGTTAGATTGTGGGAAATTGGGGACATGTAGTTTAAGGGTACAAACTTGTTACTAATAAATAGATAAATCCCAGAGACTGAATGCATAACATAGTAGTGCTTATATTCATATATATGCATGGATGATAAACTTTAAAGTTGCTTTGAAACTAAGTCTGAATTTTTTCACATACACACAAAAAATACTAATTATGTGACATGATAGAGATCATATTTAGAAGTCACAAATTAAACTTGATGAATTTTTTTCCAAATTGTATCTATTACTCCAGCAATTCATTCTCCTGTAGCAACAGTTTTCATCTCTTCAAGAGATCACTCCATCAACACACACATATACACTGGTACCTCTCATTGTGGAAAATAAATAAAATAAAAACCTCTCTTGACCCCCACATGCCCTTCTAATTTATTTTTTTCTTAGGTCCCTAGGTTCTTAGGTCCCTCTTACAACAAAACTCCCTGAAAGAGCTGGCCCTCTTCCTGGATCAGCCCATTTTCTCCCATTCCCTTTGGAAGTGCTCAGATCAGGCTTCATTGCTATCATCCCACCTGACAACCCGTACTAATGCAAGTGATGACAGCTACATCTTACCTTATCTTGTACTACCTCTGCATCAGCTGACGGAGTTACACTCTCCTCCTGGAAACACTTCACCCCACTTATTGGACCCCACTCTCTCATCCCCCTACTCACTGGGTGCTTTTCTCCATCTCCTTTTTCTGGTTCCTCCTCTTCTGCCCTGAGTCTAAACCTTGACGTTTCCTGTGGGTCAAGCATTAGCTTTCTTCTCTTCTAACTCATTCCATAGGTGAACCCATCTTGGTGTTAAATATTGTCTCTCTATTAGAGGTAAGTTTCTCTTCTTTTTCTAAGGGAACTTTATTCCTTTATTATTTCCAACAACAATCCAGTTCCTAAAGTCCTGAATTTAAGATGTACTGGGGAGTTTGGTTCTTGGTAGTTTGGGAATAGCCAAATGAGCTCTCCTTCTGGGTCGTGGAGGCGAGGGTGTCTCAGTTTGTTAGTGGTGCAATCCAAAGCTAAATTTACTATCTGGGCGGTGGAATGCCACTGGAACCCCTGGAAATGGTAGCAGTGTGAGCCACTGCACCAAGGCCAGCTCTGAGGGCCATGACCTTTGGACTCTGGAGATTCCAAGACAATGAAGTTTCAAACAGCAGAATAAAAAAGAAGGGACATGATTTTTCCATTTGTGCCTTTCTTTCTAGCTGTGACTCTGTGGCCTTATGTAGCAGTTATGCAAAATAGTCTATAATTCTTATCTTTGGGTTTGAAATGAGTATAAAAAAGAATGTTTGCATGGCTAATTGAAAAATCTGACTACTGTGTCTTTACAATGAAAGAATAACTTTATATGATGAAACTAATGTTTTTTTTCTTATTGTAGAAATACTTTTTTTTTTCAAAGTTTGTATATGATTAAGGACATAAAAAATGTACTTGACAGGTCTCTTGTTTTACCCAGAATAAAGAATAAGCAGACCTGTGGTTGCGTCTGTGAACAGATGATTCTTTGAGACAGTTCTTCCTCCTCTGAGGACCAAGACTTCTGCTCTTTAACATTACTGACCAGTGTGGAGCTGGCATACCTTTGTGTGTGCTCAGACGGTCGGTCGTGTCTGACTCCTAGCCACCCCATAGACCGTAGCCTGACAGGCTCCTCCGTCTATGCGGCTCTTCAGGCAAGAACACTGGAGTGGGGAGTCATTTCCCCCTCCAGGGGATCTTCCCAGTTCAGGGATCGAACCCACATCTTTTACGTCTCGTGCATTGGCCACAGATTCTTTACCACTAGCGCCACCTGGGAAGCCCAGCATAGCTTTATTGATAAGTTATTAATATTACTTGAGAATAGTCACACTAAATGTGAAAGGAATAGAGTGAGGGTCATGTCAGGATATCTTTTTTAAAATAAGTATGATTATCAATATTTTAAAATGCAACCACTGTTCTTTTATAGATGATAGATGTTTTGTTTTATTTCCTAAAGCTTAATAGGTTTGAATACGGACTTTATTTGTAGAAAGCAAATAAGAGGAAATCTATAAAAGCATGTCTCAAAATAATTACCTATTTATCCATCCTATAAACTACATTATGACATGTGTTTCATTGAGAGCAATGTGATTTGAAAAAAAATGAGTTTATGGGGGACCCAGACCTACTTAGATGTTTATAGATGGTTCCTGATTTGAACTGCCACTGCCAAAGTACATTCATGACCTCACCAATGAGAATCTGATANGATGTTCTTGCCTCTGCCCGTCCCCAACTTCATCATGAGGCTGCAGCAGCTTAAAGAATCATAGCAGCATAGCATCTCAGAGAGAGGGAGCAAACGACTGTTACTTCCTCTGTCTCTCTCTATAAAGAAAATAAATCCCCATTACCACATTTCCTTGAAAACTTATTCTTTTCTGAGCCTATTCCTGTGGTCAGAGAAATGCCATATACCAAATGACTATAGCCTGCATTCTTAAACTGACCCCTCGCAAATTCCTCAAAATTTCTACATGAACTCTCTGGGGATCTTGCTAAAATACAGACTCTGAATCAAGAAATTTGGAGTGGTGTCTGAGATTCTGCATTTCTAGCATCCCAGGAAACACTGATGGCCTACATTTTGACTACAAAGAAATAATGGCTATATGGACTAAATATAGAAGGGTTATAAGCTTCCTGAAAATGACAACTTTGTTTCTATTCACCATTGAATAGAGCCTATAATACTACTCTGGTAGCTCAGACAGTAAAAAGTGCCTGCAGTGCAGAAGACCCAGGTTTGATTCTTGGGAAGATCCCCTGGAGAAGAGAATGGCAACCCACTCCAGTATTCTTGCCTGGAGAATCCCAAGGACAGAGGGGCCAGGTGGGCTCTAGTCCATGGGTTCACAAAGAGTTGGACATGACTGAGCAAACAACACACTTATAATACTAAGAGTACATAATAGGCATCCTATAAATATTTGTTTAATTTTGAAGAACTATCTTCCAAAAATTGGGAAACTGTTGACTAGCCAGGTAACAGAACTTCTCTGAGCACAACTGTTAACCTTTGAACCTTTCCAATATTATTTAAAACACCCAATAGATTCTGAAAGCCCAAACTGAATAAGTGATATAATACTTGCACTTTGAAATTGGAAAGTTAAGTAACTCACCTTTCCTTGAGAATTTTCATAAGAAAACAGCTCAATAGCCCTCCTGAGACATCAATAATTAAACAGAGGAATATCTTTTCCAGGTACACACATTTTTGCAATTAGAAGTATTACATACAAAGGTTATTGAATGTTTGAGCCTCCAAGAAAAACTGCAACCATTTTTTGCAAACTTAAAAAATTGAGTATAGTTAACTGTACAACATTATATGAGTTACAAGTATACAATACAGTGATTCACAACTTTTAAAGATTATACTCATTTATAGTTATTATAAAATATTGACTATATTCCCTATGTTGTACAATATATTTTTATGGCTTATTTTATACTTAATGGTTTGTACCTCTTAATCCCCTTCCCCAGATTTTCCCTCTCCTTTTCTATCTCTCAACTGGTAGCCACTAGCTTGTCCTTCATATCTGTGGGTCTGCTCTTTTGTTATATATACTAGTTTGTTGGGCTTTTTTTTTTTGACTCCACATATACGTGATACCATACAATATCTGTCTTTGTCTGACTTATTCTACCTATCATAGTACCTTCCAAGTCCATGCATGTTGATGCAAACGGCAGTTCCATTCCTTTTTATGGCTGATTCGTACGCCATTGTATATACATTACATACCACATCTTTACTCATTTGTCTGTTGATAGATACTTAGGTTTCTTCCATATCTTGGCAATTATAGATAACGCTGCTGTGAACATTAGAGTACATGTATCTTTTCAAATTAGTGTTCTTTGGCTATATACCCAGGAGTGGAATTATTGGGTCATATGGTAATTCTATTTTTAGTTTTTGGAGAAGCCTCAACACTGATCCACAGTGTCTGCATCAGTTTACAGCCTCACCAACAGAGCGCAAGGGTTTCCTTTTTTCTACACCCTCGCCAACACTTGGTATTTGTGTTCTGTTCATTCTGACAGATGTGAAGTGATATCTCATTGTGGTTTTGATTTGCATTTCCCTAAAGATTAATGATGTTAAGAATCTTTTCATGTTCTTGTTGTCCATCTGCATTTTCTCTTTGGAAAAATTCTATTCAATTATTTTGCCCATTTAAAAATCATGTTGTCTTTTCAATGTTGAGTGAACTGTTTATATATGTTAGATATTAACATGTTATTGATTGTATCATTAGCAAATATTTTCTCCTATTCAGTAGGTTGATGGTTTCCTTTGCAAATATTTTCTCCTACTCAGTAGGTTGATGGTTTCCTTTGCTGTGCATAAGCTTTTAAGTTTAATTTGGTCACGTTGGTTTATTTTTGCTTTTATTTCAGTTGTTTTAGGAGACAGATCCCCTCCAAATATTACTATTATTTACATTAAGACTGCTTTGCCTATATTTTCCTCCAAGAGTTTTATAGTATTTAGTTTTACATTTAGGTCTTTAATTCATTTTGGGTTTATTTTTGTATATTGATTGTATGTATATTGTTGCATTTTATATATGTACTGTCTAATTTGGTTTGATATTTTGTTGAAAGCTTTTTGCACCTATGTTGACCAGTAATACTGACCTGTAATTTTCTTTTTTTGTGTGTGATAACTTTGTCTACCCTCCTACCCCTTTTGTTGCAGCTCCTTCTTTATGTCTTTTGCTTTAGATCTTTTTCATTGATGGTCATCTGCAGATAGTTGTGATTTTAGTGTGCTCATGAGAGGAGGCAAGCTTAAGTCTTTCCAACTTTCCATCTCAGCTATCTCTTTGCAAACTTTTTAACATGCCTACTCATACAGGATAAGGATAAGTGGCTTGTGAAAATGACAAATTATCCAAATTATTTTGAGAAGGCAAGCAGAAGTATCCTGCTTTAGAAGATGTCCTATGTGTCCCTGCAGTGCTCTCCCCTCGTCACCAAGCTATTTGCTCTACGGGTTCCCCCTAGGGAGGCTATATGGGTCATTCCATTGTAGTGGGCTGGCTATGGGGGTGGTCTGATAGGCTTGTTTGAACCCTAGCGCAGTTGGTTGCCAGGCCCTGCCTTGTGCAGATACACTAGCTGTTAGTTAGCAGGGTCTGGTCATGAGATGACTGGCTGCAGAGCCCCAGGGGGTACCACAGCTAGTGTTATTTCACTGGTGGGTGGAGTCAGGGTCCAGAAGACTCCAGAGTTGTTGCCTTCCCACTAAGGGGTGGAGGGTGCAGGTCCTGGAGTGTATGTCAAATTACTAGCAGGTAGAGCTGGATCCTAGAGACTAACTGGAGGGCCCAGGGTTCCCAGAGCTGGTGTCAGATCACTGGGGGTAGGAGAAGCGGGGGTGGGTGGGAAGGAGAGCCTGGTTCCTGATGTAGTTCGGTATGGGGTCTTCAGTGTCCCAAAGCTTGTGTTGGTCTGCTAGTGGTCCCAGGGTAGGGTCTGGCCTGCTGTGGGTAGGCTGAATCCTCAGGCTGAGTGATTGTGGTTTTCTTGAATCTGTTCTCTGCCCCCTGGTGGGTGAGGCTGGTTTAGTGGTTAGGGCAAGCTTCCTGGAGGGCAGGACCAATTCCTGCCCACTGGACAGTAGACTCAGGTTTTGGCCCTCTAGTGGATAAAGCCATGTCTAGATGCCATTGTGGGTTCAGGAAGTCTTTAGGCAACCTGTCCACTGATGAGCTGGGCTGTGTCCCTACTTAGTTAATTATTTGCCCTAAGGGATCCCAACACTGGCACCTATAGGCTGTTGAATGGGGCCAGGTCTTGGTGCTAATGAGCTATAGGGTAGATTGCATGATGGTGTCTGTCCGCATCCTTGTTCATGCAATAGAAAGCTCCAAAATATGGCTGATACCAATATCTATGTTCCCAGGGTGAGCCTCAGCCATACCCCACTCCACACACCATCACCAACTCAATAATGGACATGTGTTTGAGCAAACTCTGGGAGATGGTGAAGGACAGGGAAGCCTGATGTGCTGCTGCAGTTCATGGGTTCACAATGTGTCAGACACAACTTGGTGACTAAACATCAAAATGTCTATGTCCCCAGGGTGAAGCCCAGCTGCACCGCTCCCCGCCCCCTGCAACACACACACCCTAAACCCAGTCCCTCCTGGAAACTCTCCAAGACCAAACTACTGCTTTTGGTCCTACCAGATTACTGCTTTTCTCCTGGGTCCTAGTGGGCATGAGATTTTGTGTGCATCTTTTAAGAGTAAAGTCTTTATTTCTCCCAGTCCTTTGGGACTTCCAAAAGTAAGCCCTGCCAGGCCTTCAAAGCCAAATGCTCGGGGGGGGTTGTATTCCAGTACAGAACCCTGGGCTGAGGAGACCAGCTCAGAGCTCAGAACTCACTCCTGTGGGAGAACCTCTGCAATTATTCTCTAGTTTGTAGCTTGCCCATCTGGAGGTATGGGTCTTGATTCTATCTTGAGTCTCCCCCACGTATCCATCTTGTTGTGGTTCCTTCTTTATGTCTTCAGCTTTACATCTTTTTCTTCATGGTCATCTGCAGATGGTTGTGATTTTGGTATGCTCATGAGAGGAGGAAAGCTCAGGGTCTTTTCACTCTGCCATCTCGGCTATTTCTTTGCAAACTTTCTAACATGCTTTCTCACATAGGATAAGGATAAGTGGCATGTGAACATGACACAGATTATTCAAATTCAGACTGAAATATTAAAATGAGATATCCTTTTGTTAATACAATACGTTCTGATTCATTATAAAATATAAGAGCAGGTGATTTAGATTTGAAAGGACTTATAGTTCTTTCTAAGAAGTTTTTCTGAAATAGTTTCATGTCTTCCCAAGTGTTTCTTTCTGTTTGCAGTCCTCAGCAGTAGCTCTGCATTCTGTAGGAGTGAAGACACTTGGATAGATGCCTTCCTGAATTCCATGCATTCGCCCAAGTTGATGGCTCTTGAGAGAAAACATTATCTCCAAATGAAAAACTTCAGATGGAAGACTGTAGAACATAAAAACAAACAAAAAGCCACACTCAGACTTATGACCCCGGGCATTTCCCAGCTCTATTCCCTAATGAAACAACTTTTCTGAAGTTAGAGGGGATAACAGCCATCCTCACATCAGTCAACACTGATGTAAGGCCTCTGTGACCTCCATCCCATTTACCTCTTGCTAGTAGATCTCAGGTGACTGTCAGAGGCTCAGTCAGTTCCTGGGAAAGGACTAATCCCCAAACCCCGTTTTCTTATCCCCCTTCTCTTATCAGGGGGAAATGCACTTATTCCTTCTGGAGACTGACTTCCAGAGGTGACAAATGCAAACTGTGTTTTCTCAGTTGCCTCTAAACTCCAATCCTACCTCCTGCCAAGCTCATAGGATAGAAGCTTCCTCTCTGGCAAGGAAGTTTATGCATGACTGTCTTTTTTCATGGAAGAGGGGTATATAGAATAAGAAAAGAGAAAGCAGGGCATAGATATTATCATACATTCTTCCCTTCTCCCAGCAGAAAATGTTCAGTACTTCACCTAAAGGAAGTGTAGGGCATAAGACCTATTGTTTTCCCTGGCAATGAAAGGGGAAAAGAGTATCTTGTACCACTTTGGACAATTTTGAAAGCATCAACATAGCCAGTTCTATAGCTGAGGGATTGAAACATACTATGAACAACTTAGAAAAAAAGAATCTCAGTAGCTATTGTAAAAAGTACTGAAATGAACATCAGAATTCTTGTGTGGCTAGGGCATAGAAGCAGCCTAGATGTCCATCAACAGATGAATGGAAACAGAACTTGTGGTATATATATACAATGCTATTACTCAACTTTGAAAAAGAACACATTTGAGTCAGTCCTATTGAGGTGGATGAACCTAAAGCCTATTCTACAGACTGAAGTAAGTCAGAAGGAGAAATAATAATATTGTATATTAATGCATGTGTACAGTATCTAGATAGATGGTACCCTTGAATCTATTTGCAGGGCAGCAATGGAGATGCAGACAGAGAGAACAGACTTGTGGACACAGTGGGGGAGGGAGAGGGTGAAATGAATGGAGACAGTAGCATGGAAAAATATAAATTTCTGTATGTAAAACAGATGTATTGTGCTGTGCTAAATTGTTTCAGTCGTGTTTGACTCTGTGCGACTCTATGGACCATAGACCACCAGGCTCCTCTGTCCATGTGATTCTCCAGGCAAGGATACTGGAATAGGTTGCCATTCCCTTCTCCAGGGGATCTTTCCAGGTAAAATAGTTAGCCAATGGGAATTTGCTGTGTGACACAGATAGCTCATCCCAGTGCCCTGTGACAACCTAAAGGGGTAGCATGGGGTGTGATGGCAGGGAGGTAGGTTCAAGAGAGAGGGGACATAAGTATACCTGTGGCTGACTCATATGGTTGTAAGGCAGAAAAGAGCACAATATTATAAAATAGCTTATAATAAAGAAATTTTAAAAAACTTAGTAGCTAAACTGTCTACAAAAGTCCAGAAATTGTTGCCTTCAAAGAGATTTTTTTCCTGTCAAGTTTTGTGGGAAGACCAGCGGACAGACTTGAAGACAGTCATAAGCAGTAAGTACCCCAAATAGAACCCCAAATCCCTAGGTGAAACCAGAACTGTTGTAACTCTTGCCTATCCTTGGAAGCAAAGAGAATTTTCCATAAGAATGACTATATATACACACAAAAGTCCAGAAATTGTTGCCTTCAAAGAGATTTTTTTCCTGTCAAGTTTTGTGGGAAGACCAGCGGACAGACTTGAAGACAGTCATAAGCAGTAAGTACCCCAAATAGAACCCCAAATCCCTAGGTGAAACCAGAACTGTTGTAACTCTTGCCTATCCTTGGAAGCAAAGAGAATTTTCCATAAGAATGACTATATATACACACACACCTCATTCTTCCCTGCCCCTGTGCCCCTATATTCTTTTTAAGAACTTCTGCATTTTTGGACTTCCCTGGGGGTTCCAGTGGTTAACACTCCATGATTCCACTGAAGGGGGCACTGGTTCAATCCCTAGTCAGAGAACTAAGATCCTGCATGCCAAGCAGCACAGCCGGGGGTGGGGGTGGGGGGAAAGCATATTTGTTCTTCCTGCAGTGTATGTCAGTCGAACCCATAAGATCTGAAAGAACCAAAATGGCCACAAAGGGATCAAGCAGAGAGCCCTTCACTGTTCCTAAAAGGTCCTTCCAATCTCTTATCCCCTCTTGATTTTAGACTCAGGAAGTTTCGAAGNACCAGGGGGGGGGGGGGGGGGGGGGGGAAAGCATATTTGTTCTTCCTGCAGTGTATGTCAGTCGAACCCATAAGATCTGAAAGAACCAAAATGGCCACAAAGGGATCAAGCAGAGAGCCCTTCACTGTTCCTAAAAGGTCCTTCCAATCTCTTATCCCCTCTTGATTTTAGACTCAGGAAGTTTCGAAGAATGGTGGTAGCAGTCAAAACTAAAGTAGTGAAAGAAGGTTTCTGAATGTTCTGTTAGGAAATATACTAGAATTAGGAAATTTTGCCTAGGAAAGGTAATTCTCTGAGCTTATCATGACCTTTGCAATACTGAAAATCTTTCAAGAACTCTAGATAATGGGTTTTAAGAGAGTAGTACAAAATCATTTTTGAAATACTAAGCAATATAGATACCTTAAAAGTATTACAAAGTCATCACTGCAAAGTAATGATGTCCCCCATCCTTTTCATTTCTATGCAAATCTTTAATCTAGGAAGTGTTAGTCATTACTAAATGTCTCTCAAGCTTCAGGATACAGGGTGAATAACTGAAGTCATTCATTTATAAGATAAGGCATTAATGAGGAACTATGAAGATCATATAATCAATTTGTGGAAATTAACATTTCAAAGTTCAGTTAAATCCCCCTGAGAAGTCCTAGCTTTGCAATTCTAAACAGTTGCTGCTTCCACTCCAAAAAGTAATTCTTTAGCCTCCTCTTTGGTTCCTTCCTTGTTACGGCACCCCCACCATCCCTACTCTCAGTGCTTTTCTAACAAACAGAGAAACAAAAAGGAAAAACAAAATAATAACTGTTAAAATCCCAAGGTTTTACTTCAAGCCAAGGCCACATTTCTAAGCAACTTTGATCAGGCAAATTACCTCTCAGTGTCTCAATTTTTCCTCTAGAAAATTGAAATAATGGATGTGCAAATTTGTAAGGGCATTTAGAGACTGAATGAAGCCTACCTGCTGAGATTTCTGTTTCCAGAAAGATGGAGTAGACACCCTTTTACTTATTCCTCCTGTTAAGTTGAACTAAAAACAACTAAACTAAAAACAAATATTAAAAGATCTTAAAGGTGATAAGAGGAGGGCAGACCAACTAGTGACCTTGGCACCTGAAGAACATAGGTAATGAGTTCTCTGAAGTTTCTCTGCAACTCATTTATTCCAGATTGAATACTGGAGAAGTAACACCCTACCAACAACATAGATGGAAAAGGAAAAAAAAAAAAAAAAAGAAATCTCAGATCAACTATTAAAGGGAAGCTGTTTCTGCTCATTTCTCTGTGAAGCGCTGTGTGTGTGCTCAGTCACCAAGTTGTGTCTGACTCTTTATGACCCCGTGGTAGCCCAGCAGGCTCCTCTGTCCACGGGATTTTTCAGGCAAGAATACTGGAGCGGGTTGCTGTTTCCTCCTCCACAGGATCATCCCGACCCAGGGATCGAACCCACTTCTCCTGCTCAGCAGACAGATTCTTTACCACTGTGAAGCCTCAGATGTTGCAGATGAGTGGGCCAGAGCTTGACTGATGGAAAAGGCGTCCAGGCGTTGTTGACAGTTATACTGCAGACCTCAGATTCTTCCTGTTTCCTAGGCCCAGGAACACAGATTTGCTCCACAGCACAGAAGAAATGAGGGTGTACAGCCAAAATAAGTATTTTGGGGCAGAATCCTAAGAGCGTGGCCTTTCTTTTGCATGATTCTGGAGGCTGGAATCAGGATCAAGGTGCTGGCAGATTAATTGTCTCCTTGAGGGCTGGCTTCCTGGTTCATAAACGACTGTCTCCTCATCGTGTCTTCACAGACTTTGCTTTAATAAGTGCTGTATCTCCTATTCTTAAAATAGTATCTGGTACATAGCAGGTGCTCAAAAAGTAATCATTAAATGAATTAAATGTGACTACAGTGGATGACAATGCAAACTCATTTTCTTTCCAAATTTCTTTTTTGTAGCATAGAGCTATGAAAGAGGAATAGAGGTAAATACCTCTATTCCACCTGGAATAGACCTGTCCTCCAACCTTCACCATGTGGCTCTAGTGGAAAAGAATAAGCCTGCCAATGTAAGAGACATAAGAGACGTGGGTTCGATCAGGAAGAGCCCCTGGAGGAGGGCATGGCAAACCACTCCAGTGTTCTTGCCTGGAGAAGCCCATGGACAGAGGAGGTGGGCCAGTGTCCATGGGGTCAGCAAGAGTTGGATACAACTGAGGCAACTTAGCATGCCGACCTTCACCAGTTCTCATAGCTACTGTGATATTTGACCTGCCCATAAATTGGCAAAATATGTTGTTTTTTTTTTTAACTAAGAAATCCATTTCACAATCCTACTGTGAGATGAAACACAAATGGGTTGTCCCCTTCTCAACACTTCTAGTCAGAAAGACTGTCCAGCTGTCATCCCTTTTCTTCCACAACAAACACAATGGGAAGCATCAGCTTAGAACAAGAAGAACAGGAAAGTGGAGCTGCTGACTGTCGGAAGCCAATATTCTCCTCGTTGTGTGGTTATGCCCTTTAGAGCTGAGAAAAGTCATTTTCTGATAACCTTTACATAAGCTTCAGCCTTATCAGTAGTGCCTCAAAAAGCATGGTCTCCATAATCCCCAGCAAAAGCATGGCAGAGGAATGTTTAATAAACTTAATTTGAGGTACCAGAGTGAAAAAAAGTATAAAAGGGTAAGAGATGGTGAGAGGATCTGAGAGTTGAGAAAGAATGAGTATGAAGTATACAAGTGTGCAACTTGTACCTCAATAATTCAAGCCTTAGTAGATAGTGGAAGTTATATATTAATATACATATATATTAAATATTTTATATTGGAAAGGTTCTAAACTAATTTTTCCCAGGAAATTTAGCTTTGTGAGCCTAGGAAACTGCAAAATGCCAAAGCATAAAGTCTTATGATTCGGGTCTTTCTGCATGGAAAACAGATTCTAGAGCAGAGAGACTATGAAACTGAAGTCTGGTACCATCAATAGAGACTGTCAAGGAGTGTTTTAACGGGAAGATTCCTACGTGCTGTTTCTCACAAGTTCTTTCTTTCTTTTTAAGAAGACTAGCATGCTGCTCCCAGGAACTGAGGTCATTGTGTGAGACAGGCTTGAAGCTCCTTTAGTAAACATTCTCTTTATGACAAAGCTGCTTAGTCTCGATCCCTTCTTGAGATATGGATTGTCTCCTGACCTTGTGGCCATTATTAATCCCTTGCTATTCGTTTGGTTTTCTGATCTTTATCATAGTTGAAAGAAACTTCTTGTACCCCAGCCTATATACACTCACAGAAAAATTATTTGCTCCATCAGAGCTTAGGTCCTCATGTCGTTTTTGTCCCCGCCCCCATCTTTCTCTCCAGCTAATTCTCTGGAGTGTAGAAACCAGTCGTGCTCACCTTCCTGCCCGGGTTTCTAAGACTCTCTCAGGAAGGCGCCCTGTGCCTTCACCCCCTCGAGAGGGTGCCTATACAAAAAATCTCTTGCCAAACTGCAGAAATTTCTCAAACCAAAGCACAAGAAGTTTATCAAAGTGTTCAAATCTACCCATATGAATGACCAAAAGGCCAGCCTGCAACATTAAGACCTTATGTGATAGATGCACCCCTTAATCTAACAGGAAGGGACTTACTTATGCTATGGCAAACTCAGATATACATTCCACGTTTTTCCTGAGGGCCACTGCTCATTTAACAAACAAAAGTGAAGTCGCCCAGTCGTGTCCGACTCTTTGTGACCCACATGGACTGTAGCCTATTAGGCTCCTCTGTCCATGGGATTTTTCAGGCAAGAGTACTGGCGTGGATTGCCATTGCCTTCTCCAGGGGCTCTTCCCGACCCAAGGATCGAACCCGGGTCTCCCGCATTGCTGGCAGATGCTTTACCGTCTGAGCCACCATGACGAGCCTATTTAAACAGAGCAATGGCCCCTTATGAAAGGAAAATTACAATGGGAAGCATCAGCTTAGAACAAGAAGAACAGGAAAGTGGAGCTGCTGACTGTCGGAAGCCAATATTCTCCTCGTTGTGTGGTTATGCCCTTTAGAGCTGAGAAAAGTCATTTTCTGATAACCTTTACATAAGCTTCAGCCTTATCAGTAGTGCCTCAAAAAGCATGGTCTCCATAATCCCCAGCAAAAGCATGGCAGAGGAATGTTTAATAAACTTAATTTGAGGTACCAGAGTGAAAAAAAGTATAAAAGGGTAAGAGATGGTGAGAGGATCTGAGAGTTGAGAAAGAATGAGTATGAAGTATACAAGTGTGCAACTTGTACCTCAATAATTCAAGCCTCAGTAGATAGTGGAAGTTATATATTAATATACATGTATATTAAATATTTTATATTGGAAAGTTTCTAAACTAATTTTTCCCAGGAAATTTAGCTTTATGAGCCTAGGAAACTGCAAAATGCCAAAGCATAAAGTCTTATGATTCGGGTCTTTCTGCATGGGAAACAGATTCTAGAGCAGAGAGACTATGAAACTGAAGTCTGGTACCATCAATAGAGACTGTCAGGGAGTGTTTTAACAGGAGGATTCCTACGTGCTGTTTCTCACAAGTTCTTTGTTTCTTTTTAAGAAGAACAGCATGCTGCTCCCAGGAACTGAGGTCATTGTGTGAGACAGGCTTGAAGCTCCTTTAGTAAACATTCTCTTTATGACAAAACTGCTTAGTCTCGATCCTTTCTTGAGATATGGATTGTCTCCTGACCTTGTGGCCATTATTAATCCCTTGCTATACGTTTGGTTTTCTGATCTTTATCATAGTTGAAAGAAACTTCCTGTACCCCAGCCTATATACACTCACAGAAAAATTATTTGCTCCATCAGAGCTTAGGTCCTCATGTCGTTTTTGTCCCCGCCCCCATCTCTCTCTCCAGCTAATTCTCTGGAGTGTAGAAACCAGTCGTGCTCACCTTCCTGCCCGGGTTTCTAAGACTCTCTCAGGAAGGCGCCCTGTGCCTTCACCCCCTCGAGAGGGTGCCTATACAAAAAATCTCTTGCCAAACTGCAGAAATTTCTCAAACCAAAGCACAAGAAGTCTGTCTACAATGCGGGAGACCTGGGTTCGAGTCCTGCGTTGGGAAGATCCCCTGGAGAAGGAAATGGCAATCCATTCCAGTACTATTGCCTGGAAAATCCCACAGCCAGAGGGGCCTGGTAGGCTACAATCTATGGGGTGGCAAAGAGTCGGACACGACTGAGCGACTTCACTTTTACTTTCAAAGAACTTATAGACACACAATTAGAATTAAAACATATTGGGAAATCTTACTCTCCTTAGAACTCTCCTATTCTTATTATAAAAAAGAAATCTAACAAATGGCGTCTCTTAACAGACCTTAGACAAGTTAATGCATCTTTGAAACCTCTGGGTGCTTTACAACCAGGGATCTCATCACCTATTACTATTCCTCAAAATAGTAATAGGCACATTATTATTACTGATTTACAAGATTGCTTTTTTAATATACCTTTACACCCTTTAGACCAGCAGAGATTCACTTTCTCTCCCCCTTATCCTAATCATATCGGGCCTCATAAAAGATTTCAGTAGATTACGTTACCTCAAGGTATGCTTAACAGTCCTACTATTTCTCAAAATGTATAGCCAAGGCTTTACATCCAATGTGACAGCATTTGGAGTCCTAGATAGAGTGGGCTGTGTATCCCAAGGACATGATAAGAGTTAACTTTAGATTTTTTCTTAGGCCTGTTTTTGTTTACCAGGCAGAATTGGAACTTCAAAAAAGTATTTTAACAAGTTAAACTTTTCCTAACTGCATGTGTAAGAAGAACTGGTTTTGCAATTTCAAAAAAGATTTTATTTTAATCAGTTTTCTCTGGAGTCTAAAGAATATCATGGCTATTCAGTGTCAAAAATATCATTTATCCTTTTTGTAGTTAGAGTATATTATTAATTATATATACTGGATGAGGGAATCAACCCATTAATTCAGAACCACAGCCAAATACCAGTCCCCAAACAGATTTCTAGGTGATTTTTTTTTCTTTTGGACCGAAATATTTCCTAGGAATGTTTTCATTATTATCACTTTCCTTTCTTTCTATAACTATTGTTAATATAGCTGTATTTGTTTTAAACTTTTGAACTTACTGCAAGGAAATATTTTGACAAAAGCAGAAAAACATTTCAAGACATTGAAGGACATCTCCCTTCCTTTGCCTATTTGGTATCAAGACGGGTTAACTAATCGATGGAAGTCTAAGAAACTAATCTTACAGAGAAAAGGGTGCGCTTCTGTTTCTCCAGATGGATCCAACTAACTCAGATGGCTTCGGAAGATTCAACCTACGGGGACCCCCAACATTCAAACTAGAGACGAAACAACAGAAACCCCAGGAGGAAGAAATTCCAATACAAGCCATGGCAGCTTTAAACATTTCTAAAAAACACCTCACTCGACGCATTGACCTTATGATCTCCCTACTTGGAGAGAGATAAAAACCCTTACTAATCAAGCTGAAAATCTGGTTTCTCAACAGGGAATGCCTTGGAATCCTGAAAAAAAAAAAGATATATATATATATATATTTACCGTCTGAGCCACCATGACGAGCCTATTTAAACAGAGCAATGGCCCCTTATGAAAGGAAAATTACAGGCTACTAAGGACTTCCCTAGTGGCTCAGACGGTAAAGTGTCTGTCTACAATGCAGCAGACCTGGGTTTGACTCCTGTGTGGGGAAGATCCCCTGGAGAAGGAAATGGCAATCCACTCCAGTACTACTGCCTGGAAAATCCCACAGCCAGAGGAGCCTGGTAGGCTATATATATATATCTTTTTTTTTTTTTGCTATGCTTGCTTTGCTTGCTTTTGCTTCCCTTGCTCAGACTGACTTGATTGGTGACACTTATTGGGCTTATATACCTAACCCCCCTTTTTTATTGAATGGACAGATATAGGACCAATCGTATCCACTAATGACTCAACACATATAGGACCAATCGTATCCACTAATGACACAGGCTCCTTGGAGCTTGGAGGGGCCCTCTCATCCTGAGAAAGAAGGAAGACTAATTAACATTTCTCTAGGCTATGACATCCTTCCTTTATGGATGGGCCCAACAAAATTATGTATTAATGTTAATAGACAAACTTGGGTTTTCGTCCTGCCTTCAAAAAAGGACTTCCACACATTGCTTGGATTATTTACTGCCCTTTCTTTGACCATGTTTATACTACTGAAACTTTAGGGAAAGAATTAAAGAAAGAACAAAGAACACTATGCAAAGCGTTTACTAATAAGAACTTTGAATATATTCCTGTTGATTGGGACAAATGTCAGGCCAAATCAGGAAAGTTAATGTTTATGGCTAATCATACAGTTGTCTATTGGGGACCCCATGGTATGTGGTTATCTAACTGCTCAGATGTATTAACAGCCTGTGTGGGATTATGTCACTCAAGTAGCATAGAAGGTTGCTAATACTACAATGGAGCATTACTATGACAGAGGACTTCTTGGATGGCTTGATGATGGAATGGCTCCCCCTTGTCCTTGAATCGTCCTTGATAAACAGATTGGGCCTGAGCCATGCGACATCTGGAAACTTGCCACAAGCACCGAGGAACTTGGGACTTGGACTGGACATTTCACAGGGACCAGTCGTGGCCATAGCAATTATTTCTTTCATTATAATCAATCATATTTTATACAAACCTGTGTTCCACTTCTTTTGTTATAGGAAAATTTACAATTCAGTAAGACTTTACGTTCTGTAACTTGCATAAATTGTAAATTATATACTTGTCTTAACCCCTCTATTTCCTTGAGAAATGATTCCCTTTTGATTCTTCGATCTCGACATAATCTGTCGTTACCAATGAATTTCCAGCAGCCCTGGGAAGAAGGTCTCATGGCTGGACTTGCTTCCTGGTTACTTACTACATTGCTCCAGCAAGCTAACGATTCACTGGATGGCTGATTTTTTGGCATTTTGGGATTAATAGCTATTTGCACCACTGCTGCTATCACTGGTGTTGCTTTACAAACCTCCATTCAAACACATAATTTTATTCAAAATTGGACTAAAGATGCCCATACTGTGTGGGCCACTCAGGCTCAGATAGATGAGGATATTCAAGAGGAAATACAGGAATAAAAACAGCCATCAGATGGGCTAGAGATCAATTGACAGATGTACAGAAACAGGTGATGCTAAAATGTGATTGGAATTCTACTCAATTTTGTGTTACTCCTGTTCACTTCAATAATAGTACCTACAACTGGGAACAAACCAAAGTTCATTTACAAAACATACATGTTAATGCCTCTCTGTATGTACAATTATTACAAAAAGAAATATTTGAAACCTTTTCTAATAATCTGCCCTCTTCCACTAATTTGGAAACTTTAGCTGAACAACTAGCTGATCAATTATCTGGGCTAGACCCACGCAGATGGTTTCAAAGCATTACTCACAGCATCGGGTCTGGAACTGTAATTTTGGTGATTGTCTTGAGAATTATATTTGTCATCTACCTTTGCCTTCATGCAAAGATTGTTAAAATTAAACAAACTCTAATGGTCAGAACTCTTTTTACAAATATTGTAAATAAATAAGGGAGCATTATCAGGGAGTGTTTAACAGGATTCCTACGTGCTGTTTCTCACAAGTCCTTTGTTTCTTTTTAAGCAGAACAGCTCGCTGCTCCCAGGAACTGAGGTCATTGTGTGAGACAGGCTTGAAGCTCCTTTAGTAAACATTCTCTTTATGACAAAATTGCTCAGTCTCGATCTCCTTTTTTGAGATATGGATGGTCTCCTGACCTTGTGACCATTATTAATCCCTTGTTCCCTTGGTAATGGTTACTGTACGTTTGGTTTTCTGATCTTTATCATAGTCGAAAGAAACTTCTTGTACCCCAGCCTATATATACTCACAGAAAAATTATTAAAGCACTTTGCTCCATCAGAGCTTAGGTCCTCGTGTCGTTTTTTTTGTTGTTGTTGTTTGTTTGTTTGTTTTCTTTCTCTCTCCCCCGCTAATTCTCTGGAGTGTAGAAACCCGTCATGCTCACTCTCCTGCCCAGGCTTCTAAGACCCTCTCGAGAAGGCACCCTGTGCCTTCACCTCCTCAAGAGTGTGCCCGGTGCCTTCGTGAGCAATGCAAACCCTGTGTCAAGGGCTTTATTGGTTCTCTGTGTAAACCAGGGAATACAGCCTCTTTTTTTCTCTTTCTTATCGTCAGCTCCAGACCACCAGGTTCTGATCTGTTAAAGGACCCCAACAAGAGACCTTGGAACACAACCCACTGTCCACTTCAGAAATTAATTTACTATTTGTATTCATGAGATTGCCTTCCCCTTAGTTTCTAATTCCAATGATAAATAGTTATATATTTCTCTAAATTTAATAAGAATATTAGATTATAAATAATTATTAAATGGTACCTATATATATATAAAACTTATACCACATACATGAACACTTAGGATTTATCATTTTCTGTAGTAAGCATATATATTTTAGAGAATCACAGTACTTTGTACAGACAACTATGACTGGGACTTCCCTCGTGGTCCAGTGATTAAGAATTCGTCTTCCAGTGTAGGGGATGCAGATTCTATCACTGGTTGGGGATCTAAGGAACCAAGACTCTACATGCTGTGGAGCAATGAAGCCCAGGCATCACAACTGGAGAAGTCTGAATATCACAACAAAGACCCAGCATAGCCTAAATAAATAAGCAAATGTTTTTTAAAAAGTAGGATACTTTAAATACCTGTGGGGGTCTTGACATGGAATCCAGTTCACCTGAGGGTCTGGGATATTCTCCAGATAAGGGAAAATGGTTTCCCTGGTAAATTTCCATCCATAAAGTGCATCTTCTGGGGTCACAATGATCTGAGCACCCTGCTCAAAACAAGTTAAATCAAAATTATTTCACTATGTATGTAGACAATTCAGCACTCCAGTCTTCATCAGCTCTCATGCCTGTCTTATGAATTCTGATTAGCAGAAATAAAAGAATACCTGCTCAGCTGCCTGCTTAATTGCCTTCTCCAGGATATCTAAGTTCTTGTTCATGAGGAACAAAGCCTCATCCGGAGAAACAGGTGTTTTTGTGTCATTTGGCAGTATGACAGCATGTTCATACACTGCAGCTTTAAAAGTATCCAGAGCGCTGACATGTAGAATTATTAGGGCAAAAACTGCCACGGAGGTTTGTAAAGAGGAAGTGATCATGGCCAAGATATCCTGAGTTCTGCAAGTGAAAGTAACATTCATGTCGTATTTATAGAGGAAGGAACATTTATGTAACATGTGACTGCCAGCTCTTATTTTACAATCTCATGAATATTATGTCTCATCATTTTGGAGGAAAAAAATTTCAGTTCCGTGAATACAATCAAAAAGTATTACAAGGACTGTACAACATGTACTATTGATAAAGTGTAATGACAAATTTCAAAAGAAGAATTCAAATATAACACAATTGTACCCTTTTATTAATAGAAAATAGTTAACTAAATTAACTCTCATGTGAAAACAATGATACAATAAATTTCAGTTTCAAAAATTACAAAAACCAGATAATTTTTTTTTCTGTTCTGTTGGAAGGATCTACATTGGGTTTATTTTCAGAAGATGAAAAAATCTTTTAAAAGGAGAATGCAGTACAGGGTGATATTTGGGGCAAAATTCACCCAGATCAACACTCTGACTTAACTTATTAAAGACTCTGAATGTGTACTCCATAAAAGCAAGATTTTTTGTCTGGTTTGCTCATTGTTGCAACCTTAGTGCCCAAAGCACTGATCCTCCAGGAGCTGGTCCCTGGTGTTTGGCCAGAAGAGAAATCAAGAACCTCTCCTAAGGGAGCCTCCTATCATGTCCTTAGGGAGCTAAGCTTCCTTCCTCCCTGACTCATTTCCTTGCTTCCTTTCTCTCTTTGGAAATAGATGCAAAGGAAGGGGAAGTATCTCACTTGGGCTAGTGATTGCGAAAATCATCTCTGTTGTAAACTCAGATAAGATGGAATTTTCATTTTTTTTTAGGGGCGAATGACCACAAAAACGAGCTTTAAAACACACATATACATACATTATGTGGCCACTGATAACCTCCTGAAAGAAGTGGACGTGTTAGTTGCTCAGTCGTGTCTGACTCTTTGCGACTCCATGGACTGTAGCCCACCAGGCTCCTCTGTCCATGAGACTTTCCAGGCAAGAATCCTGGCATGGGTTCCCATTTCCTTCTCCAGGGGTCTCCCTGACCCAGAGATTGAATCCAGGTCTCCTGCACTGCAAGCGGAGTCTTTGCCATCTGAGCCACCAGGGAGTCTGGTCCTTCTTAGGACATCCATATTCTCCCTTCTCCAGTCCAATTCTATCACACAAACGTTTAGTGCATGTCGTTTATTTGTCTGTTTGATTTTGTTTTTTAATCTGAGTCTTTCTTTCAAATACTTTTAAACAGCATAAAAGAGTAGAAATAAATAAATAAAATTCTTGATATAGGTGAGGTCTAAAGGTTATAAACCAGGTCTGCCGAAATGTTCTGCGTTGAATAAAAATGTTTAGTAAAGAAATAACTTATTACCTGTATAGAATAGAAAACTGAAAATAACTTTTTAGAAAAATGTTCAAGTCTTTTAGTGGATAATGTGAAGAGATTTTTTGTCATCTATTTTCATACAGTAAATCATGAGTGCCTTTAGAGCCTAGAGAATGTGTAACACAAACAACACTTTATAGGACAGGAATTGGAGTCATAGAGAGACAGTGATTTAAAACAGGGTGTAGAACTTCTCACTGTTTATTCCAGAATCTTTTCCTGATACCTAAGACATCATGTATGCGTCCGTATTCTAGTTTAACATCTGTATCCAGGTGTCTGAACATTCAGTTGCATCTTTTAAGGAGTCTTATTCAAAATGACCATCTTAGGAAGATCACAGGTAAATCTAAATATTGAACAAATACTTGATGTAGCTGTTGGAAATATCATGTACAGTCATTGATGATATTTCCTCATAGATAGCAAAGATGATGTATCAAAAATAAGGAAGCAAAACAGAAAAACTAGCCCCTTCATTTAAAATTGTTTTCTCTTGATACTATATACCACCACCCCTTCCCCCCAAAAATGTAGTTGAAGCCTTTAAGCTCTTGCATTTCTACCAGTATAATTTTGGTCATGATCTACTTCCTTGTCATTTAATCTCACCAATTGGTAATACTTCTTATCTTTTTCGCTTAGTAGTATTTAGGTAAGCTGATGAAAATACACAAACAATCTTTACTTTTGAAGGGTAGGAAGAGAAACAGTCTTATGTGTCTTTCGAATCTGTCTTCAAATTTCCTGGATGTTTTTCTCTCTTTGTTGTTATACACAAGAGATATAGTGTTTTGTTTATTAGAGTTGCTGGAGGGAGAAAGGGGAAATGGTCTCTGATGCAAAGTCAAGGCGATGAAGTTCCCTTTTTTCTCTGTAGCATTTCAAAATTGTCTCATAAAAATAGAGAATTTGAATAACAAAATATTGGAAGAGTCAGAAACTAGCAAATGAAACAGCAATTTAAATATGGAAAGATCTATAATACATAAGAAAAAGAGAATGAGTTTTACAAACATTTGCCATAGAGTAGCTGATACACTTTTAAATCTTCACCAAATTCAGGACAGAGAACTTTAAGAGTTTACATTTTCATGTTCATAAACGTAATTGCTTAGGTAAGGCTGAATTAACTTCTTTAGTTTAACTCAGCTATAAAATAATGTTACCTGGCCACAGGGAACATTGATTAATTATAATGTATTGCTAATAAGATCTATTCCCTAATTTACCAGTTTGTGATTAATGGAATTCATTACAAGGGTGAAAAGTTCAAATCAATTCAAAGTTTTGAATGAAGAGTCACTATAAAAACTAGACAAGAGCTCAAATATTTGTTTCTAACTGGGATCTGATCATCTCAAAATAGTACTCAATTGAGCTTGGTTTTCTGGCTCTAATAAGTAAGAAGAGTAGAAAGGTAGCTTCTTTTCTTTTCTTTTTTCCTTTTTCTCATTTTTTGACAGTATGACACAGCTTGTGAGATCTTAGGTCCCCAACCAGAGATTGAACCCAGACTCACTGCAGTGAAAGCACCAGTTCTTAACCACTTGACCTCCAAGGAATTCCCTAGAAATGTAGTTTCTGCTTTGTATTCCACTTCTCTGAACCTCTATTTCTCACCTAAAAGTTCAGGTAATCAGACATGCTCTATCATTTTCACAAAGTTATCCTGAGAGTCAAAGACACATGAAAGTCCTCTGCAAGATTATGATGGAATGACAGTAATTGACAAAAAGGGGAGACAATTTATGTTAGGGACACAGAACCACTATTATTCAATTGAAGATCTACTCCATTTGGGGCACTGAGCTGAGGATGAAATTAGGAGCACAGCACCTGGGCACCAACTCCTGGAGCATACACAGCTGGACCTGGCAGACGCACATGCGTGGGGCGGTGAGAGCACAATAAAAGCATCGAGGCCCAGAAAGGCAAGGAGTAGCTCCTGGCTCTGACTCAAGCCTCAGCGCTTCCTGGTTTCCAAGGTTGAAATAACATTAACAAAGACTTGGAAATAGCATGTACAGTCATCAACAGCATTTCCTCATAGGTAGCAAGGATAGCATCAAAAATAAGTAAACAAAACAGAAAAACCAGGCGCTTCTTTTAAAATTGCTTTCTTTTGATACTATACACCAGAAAGAAAAAAAAAAAGATAATACTGTACCCACAAAAGTACTTAGTGGTAATGGACAATGTTTTGTCCTCAATGGGGTTGTGCTTTGGTCTTCAGCATGCCCCTCTGACTCAGTCTCTGAGAAAGAAAATGCTGCTTGAGCCAAATCAGCCTGAACTTGAACAGAACCAGCCTGAATTTTAACCACGTTTTGGAGTCATGTCCCACCCAAATGAGGTGCTCCTCCAGCTCTGCACTTGAAAGGCTGTTCAACTCTTCAGACAGTTCAAGCAACTCAAACCAAGAGAGAATCTTAGAGAGTAAGGATTCCAGCCTGGTTCCCCTAGAATGGATGGAAGAGGTGGGCATAGGAAGTTGCTAACTGCCTCCTGTTTTTCACCTCTGGCAACAGCAATTTCACATGGTTCGAACTACCCTTCTGTTTTCTTGCTCTCAAAAGTTTAGGACCATGGTATGACAAGCTATAGAAGTCTGTTTGATCTGGCTTCTATCAGTATGCTCCCACACTGTCCTCAAAAGAAAAAGAGTAACAAGCTCTATTCTTAATGATTTCACTTGCAAATCCTTTATTTTGTTCTAATCCAACTCTTCCAGAAGTTCACTGACTTCAGCAACAGGAACTTCTGAAATGTCTCTTAGTTGGTGCTATAGACTAAATATTTGTGTTTCCCCCCACAAACAGATCCATAAATTCATATGTTAAAATCTAAACCTCAGTGTGATTGTATTAGGTGGTGAAACCCTTGAGAGGTGATTAGACCGTGAGGGTGAAGCTCTCGTGAATGTGATCTCTGCCTTTATAATGGAAACCCCAGAGAGCCACTTAGCCTCTTCTACCACATGAGGACACAGTGAGAAGATCACTATCTATGAACCGGGAAGTGGGTCCTACCAGACCAGAATCTGCCAGCACCTTGTTCTTGAAGTTAGCCTTCAGAACTGTGAGAAAGAAATCTCTGTTGTTTTAAACTACCCAGTTGATGGTATTCTCTTGTAGCAGCCTGAACTAAGACAGTTGGATTCAGTGCTTTGGGTAAGGTCAGGATGACTGCCACAAAATGACATGAATCCATAGGACCCAAATCAAAGTCACTTGTTTATTTGAAGGTGAAGTCGCTCAGTCGTGTCCGACTCTTTGCGACCCCGTGGACTGTAACCTACTAGGCTTCTCCGTCCATGGGATTCTCCAGGCAAGAATACTGGAGTGGATTGCCATTTCCTTCTCCAGGGCACTTGTTTATTTAGGTAGGCAGATGTAGAAGCCTGCATTTGAAAGGGTTGTTGTTTAGGGTTGCTAAGTTATGTCTGACTCTTTGCAACCCCATGGACTGCAGTATGCCTAGCTCAAACTCAGTCCAGTGAGTTGGTGATGCCATCCAACCACCTCATTCTCTGTCACCATCTTCTCCTGTTGCCCTCAATCTTCCCAGCACCAGGGTCTTTTCCAATGAGTTTATTCTTTGCATTGGGTGGCCAGGGTATTGGAGCTTCAGCTTCAGCATCAGTCCTTCCAATGAATATTCAAGATTGAGTTCCTTTAGGATTGACTGGTTTGATCTCCTTAATGTCCAAGGGACTCTAAAGAGTCTTCAGCACTACAATTCGAAAGCATCAGCTCATCCATTTTTTATGGTCAAACTCTCACATATGTACATGAAAAACCATAACTACTGGAAAAACCATAGCTTTGACTATATAGATTTTGATCAGCAAGGTGATGTGTCTGCTTTTTAATATGCTATCTAGGTTTGTGCTGTCTAGCTTTTCTTCCAAGGAGCAAGCATCTTTTAATTTCATGGCTGAAGTCACCATCTGCAATGATTTTGGAGCCCAGGAAAATAAAATCTGTCACTGTTCCCATTTTTTATCCTTCTATTTGTCACGAAGTGATGGGACCGATGCTATGATCTTCGTTTTCTGAATGCTGAGTTTTAAGCAGCTTTTCACGCTCCTCTTTCACCCTCATCAAGAGGCTCTCTAGCTCCTCTTCACTTTCTGCCATTAGAGTGGTATCATCTACATATCTGAGGTTGTTGATATTTCTCCTGGCAATCTTCTCTTCAGCTTGTGATTCATCCAGCCCAGCATGTTGCATGATGTACTCTGCATGTAAGTTAAATAAGCAGGCTGACAATATACAGCCTTTCGCATTCCTTTCCTAATTTTGACCAGTCCACTGTTCCATGTCTGGTTTTAACTGTTTCTTGGAGTGCATACAGGTTTCTCAGGAGATCGGCACGGTGGTCTGGTATTCCCATCTCTTGAAGAATTTTCCACAATTTGTGATCCACACAGTCATGGCAACCCACTCCAGGATTCTTGCCTGGAGAATCCCACAGAGGAGACTGGTGGGCTACAGTTCATAGGGTCGTAGAGTCGCACACAACTGAAGCAAATGAACACACACACACAATCAAAGGCTTTAGCATAGTCAATGAAGCAGATTTTTTTCTGGAATTCCCTTGCTTTTTTTATGATCCCACGGATGTTGACAATTTGATCTCTGGATCCTCTGCCTTTCTAAATCCAGCTTGTACATCTGGAACTTCTCGGTTCACGTACTGTTGAAGCCTAGCTTGATGGATTTTGAGAACTACCTTACTGGCATAAGATTTTTTTCTGGAATTCCCTTGCTTTTTTTATGATCCCACGGATGTTGACAATTTGATCTCTGGATCCTCTGCCTTTCTAAATCCAGCTTGTACATCTGGAACTTCTCGGTTCACGTACTGTTGAAGCCTAGCTTGATGGATTTTGAGAACTACCTTACTGGCATGTGAAATGAGTGCAATTGTATGTTAATTTGAATATTCTTTGTCATTGCCTTTCTTTAGGATTGGAATGCAAACTGACCTTTTGCAGATCTGTAGCCACTGCTGAGTTTTCCAACTTTGCTGGCGTACTGGGTGTAACATTTTAACAGCATCATCTTTTAAGAACTGAAATAGCTCAGCTGGAATCCCATCACCTCCACTAGCTTTGTTCATGGTAATGTTTCCTAAGGCCCACTTAAGTTCACACGCCAGGATGTCTGGGTCTAGGTGAGTGACCATGCCATTGTGGCTATCTGGATCATTAAGACCTTTTGTTGAACTTGAAAGGGTACATAGGATATAAAAATAAAACTGAAATCTAAGGTACTTACATGGGTGAAAAAAAGAAAACATAGGTTAAAAATAGAAAAGGATCAAGCAGTGGTACATTTACTGTTTTGTTGAGCAATATGAAGGCATCACAATAATTCACCAATAATTTACCTTGTTCTTCATGGGCAAAGATGTGAAAAAGCATGTTTGTTGCCTGAGGTAGCTACTGACAAGTTTAGTCTACGTGAAATCCTCCACCCACCCCTGGCTGGATCCCATCTGCTTTCTTCTTTCCGTGACCTATGTAGCTCCTTCAGTCACCTCTGAGTTTTTGTTTTGGTTTACTTTCTGTATAGAGAGCAGGTGACCAGGGGAGGCTGACATCTTAAGCACCAGGAAAAGGAGTATTTATATTATTCTAGAGTGGCAACTCTGATTACTGGGTTTTTCGTTCAAGCAGTCATAGAGGCCAGATGGAACTATAGGGTTGGTTAAAAAGTTCATTTGAGGTTTTTCCATAAGATGTTACTGAAAACCCAAATGAATTTTTTGGTCACCTCAATACATGATTTCTATTGAACAATGACAAAATAGCCAGGAGAAGTAACAGAACAATAGAAGCTGGGCACTTCCTAGCCTTCAAAGCCTAACTAAAGTTGACTCTTACATTTATTCCATATTCTTTCTCTCTAGCATATTTTTCTTCTATTGTAAAACATATCCACTCTTGAACTTCCCTCCAGGTAGAGATAACTAAATTCTGCATGCTCTTGCATCTAATTGCTATTTGCTTATGGCATGAATTTTTTCCCACTGTATTGATGAGTGTCACGATCATACTGGATAATACTTAAAGTATAGACACTGAAGACAGAATTCCTGGGTTTGAACCACTCCCTGTGTGTACGGCCATGAACCAGTTACACATCCTCTCCTTACATTTCTCTCAGCTAGAAAGTGTTGATAAGTGGGTTGAATAGCTTTTGCTGTTATTATTATCTCACACCCAAAAGGTGGAGGCCCTTTGGTGAGGGTAACGCTCAGTACAGCTTTGACACAGGACTTTAAGTCTCCCAGGTCAGATGCCTACCTGTTCTTGGCCACTAATTTGCTAAAAGAATGTCAATTAGTTCACTTCTCTATTTTCTCATTTCCACAAAATCGTTCATGTTTCCTGTCTTCTAACGTCAACCTGACCTGAATGGCTTCTCTTAGAATTATTAACTTAAAGTCCATTTCTATGAGCTCATCTGGATGGTTTTTCCTCTAGCAGTCCCACAGATTTGCTTTCTGATCAATAACTTCCTATTTCATGCATCACTCTATTATTTTACTTTATCTTATTTAAATCTATTTATTTAAACATACACACACAAAAAACTTACTGAGAAACTGGGTTAGTCATATGTTACTCTTGGGAAGATTGTGAAATGGTACAACTGCTCTGAAAAACCACGTGGGAGTTGCTTTAAAAACTAGTCACAGCTCCACCCCTCCTGAGTGACAGTCATACTTGGAAGGAGGGCGGGGTCACAGTACCTCCCACAGCCTCTTGCTAGAAGAGGTCAGGCAAATGTTTGTGGAGAATTTAGAGGTCTCAGTGAGGGAGGACTTTTCTTATGAGCAGCGTCTTCCATTTCTTGTAGGCTGGGCCATTCACCAAAGTGACTATATTCAAAGACAGAGAAGAAAAGCTGAAGTCTGTGTCTGTCTGCTTTGACCCACCCAGAATCCAAATCTTAGGCTTTGCTAAGTGAAATTTGTTTATATGGAAGACCAATTAATATGTTGAATCTGTTTGGGAGTTCTTGCTCCTCTGAGTCCTGAGAACAAATCGAGATAAATTCACCAGGTACGGGAATGAAAAAGTGTGAGGAGATCTTTTTTTCTTGTGCAGTTATTTTTTTTTTCAATTAACAACGTGTTTGACCTCAAGTATATTTTTTCTTTCAGAGAGTTTGCAGTGGCATGCAAGTAATTAAATCTTGCAACTTCCTTACTACCAGGTGGCAGTGGTACGAAATATACATCCTTGTCCTCATACTATTCGTGTTCCAGATCTGCAGGTTGGACCCAGCTCTTAGGAATGGACACACTGACAACCAGGTAACTCTGATGGTCATCAGATACATAAATAAAAGAGGCAACAGCAAACCAGCAATAGCAATAGAAAACAACAGAGGAAATGAATATAACCATTCATTTCACTCACATTCTGAAATGGTTTGAATGAAAAGTATTAATATGATGTTTGCAAAAATCTAGTAAATAGAAATCTCAACTAAATAAAGTTGGGAGATCAGAGGGGAAGCTCTCAAACCCTGCAAGGATAGCAGAGCCCAATAGGGAAAAGAAAAATTCATCTTCTTTCCAGGCAAGGACCCTACTAATGAAATCCCAAGACCTGTTTGTTTACCAGAGCCCTTCCAAGTTCCTTTTTCCCTTTATAAAAATGTTCTCCTTCCCTTGCTGTGTGGGGACTTGTTGTGCATGACTCACCATGGCTACGAACCCTGAATTGCAGTTCTCTGTTGATCCCAAATAAACCCATCTTTGTTGAAGAAATATCTGGCCATCTGTTTGTTTCAGATCAACGTGTTCAAACAAAATATTTACCAACACTGGCTTTAATTCTCTTAAAAGAAAAAAAAACCTCCTTTCAAATTCTGATTTGAAATTTATTTCATGCCAATAAGAAACTGAATCAGCCAACAACTGATTTCATGGCTGTAATTTTTGAAACATATAACAATGTGACTTAGCTGATTTGGTATTCAAACTTATCTTGAATGACAAAAACTTAAAAATGATAATAATGTACTGCTTTTTGTATTTGTTGTGCTACTGTTGACCAGGATCAGTAAGAAATACATTCCAGATTATTTTGGTACTGCTGATGCAATTGCACTAAACTATAAACCACAAGCTATTACTGAACATCATGTTTCTTAGATTGTCACCTATAAATAAACTGGGATTCAAAGTGGATCTGTCGATTTTCTGAAAGAAAGGTCAACTTAAGAAAACACACAACATGGAAGTTTCCAGTTAAGTTTTATTTTGGGCAAGATGAGGACTGCAGCCTGCGGAACTGCACTTCAGAGAGTGCTGAGAAACTGCTCCAAAGAGACAGATGGAAGAAGGTCAGTGTATACATGATTTTGGTGAAAGGGGAAATATATGCAATCAAGCACATATTTTTCCAGGTTTCTGCTAGTCAGGAGGAACAGTTTCCACCATGAAGGATTTTAGTGCTTTTCTAGATATGAGGAGATACAAGAATTGGCCTCATAAAATAGGCTCCTGAAAATGTCTAATGATGTGAAGACCTATCCTGCTAGTTTGTTTTCCCCGTGAGCACAGAGTGCCTCACTTTTGCTCTCCACATTGAACTCCTTTCAGATGGTGTTGAAACTCAGTAGAGGTGGCAACAAATAATTTAATCTTCATAGAGATGGAGGGTAAGTACCCATGGCAAATGCCAATTTGTAGTTGACAGAAAACAGTGCAAATATTTTAAGAGTTACAAGTTGTTCTTAATGGAAAACTGAATATGTGAAGTTTCGTTTCATTTGTTAATACTTTAGATAACATTTTACTTTTTCTAAGTATGCTGTTTCAGAGTCTTACTCTCCTGCATGTTTATTTCACAAATTGAAGACATATGATACTGATACCAAAGGGAAAAAAGCCCATCATAACTAGTCTTTAGATCATTCTCTTTTGCAATGATTGTATATAAATAAAAGATACCAGCTCTTTACTTCTCACTTACTAATTGTATTTAATGAAAATCAGTTGGCAGTTCAGTATTTACCTACCTCTCTTGCCAACTAGATATGAGAAGATATGTTTAACACATTTAAATCTGGATAACTTAATAAGCAAGTAAATAGAATATTTCATTGATGTATAATATTTAATGTTTATTGTCCAAATCTAATTTCCTATGTAAAATATATGGGTTATATGGGTGAAAAACTAATCATGCAATTACATTACAACTCAACAGTTGTATTCCTGGGCATTTATCCCAGAGAAGACATTTTCACACAAAAATCTGTACATGAATGTTAATAGCAGCTTTGTTTTACCTAAAAACTGAAAACAACCCAAATGCCCTTCAATGGATGAACAACCCAGCTGTATGCCCATATCACGTAATACTACTCAGCGAGAAATGACCTACAGACACACGCAACAATGTGGATGGGTTTCAAGAATTTTATGCTGAATTAACCACCAGGACTTCTGGGTGGCTCAGATGGTAAGGCGTCTGTCTACAATGCGGGAGACCCGGGTTCGATCCCTGGGTCGGGAAGCTCCACTGGAGAAGGTAATGGCAACCCACTCCAGTACTATTGCCTGGAAAATCCCATGAACAGGGGAGCCTGGTAGGCTACAGTCCATGGGGTTGCAAAGAGTCAGACACGAATGAGCAAATTCACTTCACTTCACATGCTGAATTAAATAAGGCAATCCCAGAAGATAACATACTATATGATTTCATTTATGCAGCATTTTTGAAATGACAAAATTACAGAAATGGGGAACAGATTAGTGATTGCCAGAGATTAGGGAAGGAGTAGATGTGAAAGAAAAGTGGCAGCCTGGGCAATCTGAAGACTGGGAATCTTTCTTTATCTTGACTCTACCCATATAACCTGATTATAATATTGTACTATGTTACAAGCTGTTACCATTGTGGGAACCTGGATAAAGAATAAGATGATCTCTGGGTATTATTTCTTATAACTACATGTGAATCAACAATTATCACAAATTTTTTTGTTTAATTTCTAAAAATCTGTTATTTTTCTTTGTCATTTATTTTTTCTTTGGATTAGTCTATGTCATATATGTATAGGGTGCAATGTGGTCTTAACATCAGTTCAGTTCAGTCGCTCAGTCGTGTCCGACCCTTTGCGACCCCATGAATAGCAGCACACCAGGCCTCCCTGTCCATCACCATCTCCCACAGTTCACTCAGACTCACGTCCATCGAGTCCGTGATGCCATCCAGCCATCTCATCCTCGGTCGTCCCCTTCTCCTCCTGCCCCCAATCCCTCCCAGCATCAGTCTTTTCCAGTGAGTCAACTCTTCGCATGAGGTGGCCAAAGTACTGGAGTTTCAGTTTTAGCATCATTCCTTCCAAAGAAATTCCAGGGTTGATCTCATTCAGAATGGACTGGTTGGATCTCTTTGCAGTCCAAGGGACTCTCAAGAGTCTCCTCCAACACCACAGTTCAAAAGCATCGATTCTTCGGTGCTCAGCTTTCTTCACAGTCCAACTTTCACATCCATACATGACCACAGGAAAAACCATTTCTGCTTTATTGACTATGCCAAAGCCTTTGACTGTGTGGATCACAATAAACTGTGGAAAATTCTGAAAGAGATGGGAATACCAGACCACCTAACCTGCCTCTTGAGAAATCTGTATGCAGGTCAGGAAGCAACAGTTAGAACTGCNCCTTCCAAAGAAATCCCAGGGCTGATCTCCTTCAGAATGGACTGGCTGGATCTCCTTGCAGTCCAGGGGCCTCTCAGTGTCAGTCCCAATCTCCCAATCTATCTCTCCTTCTTCTGACTCCCTGGTAACCGTAAGTTTCTTTTCCACGTCTGAAACTCTGTTTTTGTTTTGAGTAAGTTCATTCACAGCCTCATTTTTTTAGATTCCACATATAAGTGATATCATGTGATACCTGTCTTTCTCTGTCTGACTTATTTCATTCAATCTCTAGGTCCATGCATGTTGCTGCGAATGGCATTATCTCATTCTTTTTATGGCCGAGTAATAGACCACTGTATATATGTATCACCTCTTCTTTATCCATTCCTCTGTGGACGGACACTAACGTTACTTCCATGTCTTGACTAGTGTGAATAGTGCTGCTATGAACATTGAGGCGCATGTGTCTTCAAGTTATAGTTTTCTCTGGGTATATGCCCAGGAGTAGGATTGCAGGATCATATAGTGGGTCTATTTTCAGTTTTTTAAGGAACATCCACACTGTGAAATTTCTCTGAGACTTTCTCTTAACCTCGGCTTCCCCTCCACAGCCACCCCATCGGGCTCCCCCAGGCCTTTAACAGCAGACAAGCCTCCTGGACACTCAGGGAGGTCATTTCAAAGGCCACTCTCACCTTGCAGGGTCGGCCTGTAGCATCTTCATGGAAAGTCTGTATCCCAGAGCAGAGCCTCTGGCTGAGAACGCGGACCTGCAAGGTCTGACCTGGGTGGTAAATCCTGGGGAACCCTAAGAGGATGTCTGCTTGAGGCGGGGACAGGGAGATGAAGGCAGGCTGGCTTCACAACGGTCAGTCTAGGACCAAGAGTCTGGGTGGGTCTGGCGGAGTGCATCCTCAATCGTGTCCCCTGGAGCCAGCCTGCCCCAGCTGGCTGGCAGCTCCCTACTCATTCAGGATCTGACACTGTTATGAGCTCCCCCATGAAACTGAAGCATTGGAGCTCTACGCCTAATATATTTTTCTGCCAGAAACACCCAATAAAATGTACAACTAATGAATAAAATCACAACGTTGCCAAGAAGTGATGTGTGCCCCCAATTTCCAAAAATACCTCAATCACTCTGTGTCTTAAAACCGGCCTCAAGCCAGGAAGTCATTGCTTAAAATTCAACTCAGGAGTTTCAGCTGCGGGAACTCCAGGCCCTGGGATGGAATTTGTGTTAAAGATATAAACCATGACGCAGCCCGCTTCTGCCTTTCCTGATCCCAAACCCAGCCTCCTTGCAGCCATCATGGACTGAGGCTATCAAGGCCGCCGAGAAGCATAAGGCCCAGAATGGAGGTGCCCGGGAAGGAGATGTACGTGTTTGGTGTATTGAAAGGGGCTGTGGTGGATCTTGAGTCCCTACGTCACTGGCAGCAGGCAGAGCATCCACAGACCACTGGAAGTGTGAACTCCTGAAATGCAGTGTTGATGTACCTTGGGCATTCTTCGGGGCTGGGAGTAGAGAAGCACGTGTGTGCATGCTCACTTGTTGAATCATGTACGACTCTTTGTGATCCTTGGACTGTCACCCACCAGGGTCCTTTGTCCATGGGATTCTCCAGGCAAGAATACTGGAGTGGGTTGCCAGTCCCTTCTCCAGGGGCCCTGGGTCTCCTGCACTGGCAGGCAGATTCTTTACCCCTGAGCCACCTGGGAAGTCCCAGCCTTCATCAGGTTCTCAGAGGCCTTAGACCCAGAAAAGGTCAAGAACCAGCCTTGCCTTTAGCTTTCCATGAACACCCTATGCTCAGAGAAGCTGCCCTGCCCTTCGAAGACACTGAAAACTAAAGCCAGGTGTCAGTTGAACACAAGTCTGGGAAGAGTAAGAACAGAACATTTGAAGTTAGCCTCATGCAATTCTACAAACGTGAAATGAGCAGCAGGCATTGCCCAACACAGTGATAGCTCCCAGCCGTTGTCCCTGTTGTTGGGCAGATAAAGAGGTGCACAGACTATTAAGACACAAACCCAATCTCCACCTTGCTGTGGTGGAAGTACAGAGGGTGAGGTGTCCAGAAGGGCTTCCTGGAGGAGGCAAGCCTTGTGCCTGTCTTCATAGGGTAGGTGGAAGCTAGTTATGCAGAAATGGAGTTGGACCCGGAAGGAAGGGATGGGGCTTCCTGAATTAGGAGAGTCCAAGTGCCACAGGGCAGGAACTCAAGTTCTGGGAGTTTCAATGCAAGGTGAGGGTTGTCCTTTGCTCCCCAGGTCCCCACCTGCGCGCCCACCCACCACCATGCCCTCCCACAGTTTTTCCAAGCACCCAGGCTGTGCTCAGTGGGGCAGTGGGGCAGGAAGTTGTGGGCCTTTCATCTCTCAGACATCTGGCATCCTGGCTTCCTCCCTGCAGGGCCAGGCTCCTGCTCCTGGGGCTGGGATCAGAGGAAGCCCTGGGGTCCCTGTGTCCCTTTGATCTTTACTCTGTCTCGCTCAGCAGCTGGCGCTGTTGTCTGGCCAGGCACAGGCTCAGGCAGGAGCTCCCAGCCTGGGAAGGCCAGCGTGCTGGTTTGTAGAAAGGACGCAGGGCTGGAACACGGGTGTATAGCCCCTCACATCCAGGCCATGAGCATGGCAGATCTAGCCAGCCCACCTACTTCATATTGCAAGGATGAAGTAAAACAGGAAATGGGAAAGCAGTTAGACCAGGCAAAGAGAGGCCACCAGATCTCAGCAGGACTTGAAAGCAGTCAGAAACCTGACCTCCAGCCCTGTCTTCTGTCCATTGCTAGGCACAGTTTTGGGCACACAACTTCGCTGGGCTTCAGGTCCTCACTGTAGACAGGGGTGCACTGCCCTGCCCAGCCCGTCTTCCCGGCTTGCACAGCCACCAAATGAGATAATGGATGGAAAGTGCTTTGAGAAGAAGAAAGTGCAGTGCCGATGTCAGGGATTATCATTATTATTAAGAAGCATGATTACTGCAATCTAGAAACGCCGCCATTAACGAGAAGCTCCTGTTCATGTTGATTTAATTTCCTGGTTAACTGAGCGTTGGCCAGAAAAAACCTCTGCGTTTCAACCCTTATTGAAAATCTTTTAAAATGATGCCAGTGTACCTTCCAGCACTGGTCGTGGTGTCATCTTGAGTCTTTATTTATTAACGCATCGATTGAGTCACAGAGTGCTGTATTACTCTTGCTCTGATCAGATCCAAAAAGGTGATGGCAGACTCAAGCCATTCCACGATGGGGGCCCTTATACCCACCCACCCAGGACTCCTCTTGTTGGGTATTAGAAGGGAAAAGTCAAAGAGATGGAGCTGGTAACTAGCAAAGGATGGGGTCTTCCAAGTGGCTTTTTCATAGTTTCCTGCTATACTTGATATATTATCATATGTTTCTTGATGCTTCAAAAAAAACTTTCTGGGACTTCCCTGATGGTCCAGTGGTAGACTCCGCACGTCCACTGCAGGGGACTTACGTTCTATCACCGGTTGGGGAACTAAGATCCTGCATGCCACACAGCATGGCCGAAAAAAGAAAGGAAAGCAAAGAAATACTTTCTGATTGGGGTAGAAGGCCTTTCTGGGTTTATTCAGTGACATGGCTGCTTTTCCTTAACAACCTTATCAGGCCCATCATGGCCCAATGAACAGCTTGGCCTTCTGGGATGGGGGGATCATTGAAAGCCACAGAGGGGCCTGTGGTCTTTGCAGTGTAGCTGCTTCCCCACAAAAGCCCACTTGGCAAGTGGCCACCAGAGCTGGTGATGGGCAGAGAGCAATGGAGGGCACTTTGAGTTGGATCTGATGGGAAGAGGCTGACCCATCTCAATAAAACCATTTGAGGACAAAACTATGTCTTCAGCATCTTCACGGAGCGAGTTCTTTCCACTTATAAGATCCAGAGATTTCTGAGGAGGAGTTTTCAAAGACTCTGCATGACAGCTGTCTCCTGGGTGATGCTTGAGCAGGGAGACCACAGGCTGAGGGGCAGAAGAGTATCCAACTCTTAGAAGCAGGTGCCTTGGACTTCTCAGTGGTCCAGTGGTTAAGATACCATGCTTCCACTGCAGGGGGCACAGATTCGATCCCTAGTGGGGCAAGTTCCACGTGCCACACAGGATGGCCAAAAAAAAAAAAAAANGGGAGACCACAGGCTGAGGGGCAGAAGAGTATCCAACTCTTAGAAGCAGGTGCCTTGGACTTCTCAGTGGTCCAGTGGTTAAGATACCATGCTTCCACTGCAGGGGGCACAGATTCGATCCCTAGTGGGGCAAGTTCCACGTGCCACACAGGATGGCCAAAAAAAAAAAAAAAATGATGCTTGTGTGCTAAGTTCCAGGAACTCCATTTCTCCCATAGGAGGAGAGTGGTGGTGATGCCCATGCGGGGGGAGTCCAGAGAGTTGCAATGGGGAAATGCATGTAGAGCACAGATCAGGGGCTGGTGCTGCTGGGCAGCTGTGGGCACAGGTCCTGGATTGGGGGTGGAGATACATTTACCTCATATGTGGTCCTTAATTACATCTTCCC
The DNA here is from genome assembly GCA_006410675.1 of Oreotragus oreotragus. NCBI lineage: Eukaryota > Metazoa > Chordata > Mammalia > Artiodactyla > Bovidae > Oreotragus > Oreotragus oreotragus. The sequence continues at coordinate 65,304 of SJYX01023996.1, forward strand.
AGGTGACAGAATGGTAAAAAAAAATCCACTTGCCAATGGAGGAGATGGGGATTCCATCCCCAGGTTGGGGAAGATTCTCTGCAGGAGAAAATGGCAACCCACTCCAGTATTCTTGCCTGAAAAATTCCATGGACAGAGGAGCCTGGCGGACTACAGTCCATGGGGTCCTGAAGAGTCAGACACAACTAAGCCACTGAGCATGCACATGTGGTCTTTAGTTATGCAGGAAGCTGCTCGCATGTGGATCAGTGGGTCTCAACTCGGGGCAATTTTGGTGCCCCAAGGGGCAATGAGCAAAATCTGGAGATCTGAGGAAGGAGGCAGTGCTTAATGGCCTCTGGCAGGTGATCGCCAGGGGCGCTACTGGTGGGCATCCTGCATTTCACAGGGTGGCCCCCACAACAGGGAATGATCTGGTTTAATGGTGAATGGTGCCCAGGTTGAGAAAGCCCAGCACGGGGATGTGCAGCCTGTCCAGACCTGCTGGGGTGACCATGGGCAGGGTGACCGTGGGCGGGGTGACCGTGGGTGGGCTCCCAGCCATCCTTATGCTGCCAAGTATCTGTGCTCTCCCCCAGAACCCCGACATCGTCCTGGTGCACTACCTGAACGTGCCGGCCATCGAGGACTGCGGCAAGCCCTGTGGCCCCATCCTCTGCTCCATCAACACCGACAAGAAGGAGTGGGCGAAATGGACAAAGGAGGAGCTCATTGGGCAGCTGAAGCCCATGTGTGAGTAGGCGTGGCCAGCCGGCCAGGGTGCACTGGGGCCTGGCCAGCATCACCCAGACGGGGCCAGAGGTCCTCTGTGGAGTGGAGACCCAGGTGTGGGGGCCCCATTCTGCTCGGATGACGGTGAACTCAGCATTTACAAGGACCCTGCCCAGCCCACAGTCCTTGAGGGGGGACTCCCTAAGCCACAGCCAGAACCAGGATGTCAGCCTGCATTACAGATAAGAAAGGGGGTTCCGGAGCCCAAAACCCATAGCAAGGAGCAGAGCTGGGAGTGCCCCTGACTGCTGTCTTGCAGGCTGCAGACAGGATCATGGTGGCAGTCCGGGGAGGGAGAGGGCCAGGGGCTGAGGACTGGCTGGCTGCCTTCTGGCTTCGGCCCATCTGCTCCTGGGCATGGGGCCTGCCCTGCTCCCAGACGCGGTGACACACAGACGGTGGGAACTGAGCTGGATTTCATTTTGTCAGCGGAGTGATGCTTTCGGGAGCATCTGTCAGGTGCAGATCACTGAATGCAAAACACCAAGCGTGTCCAGATAGCCGGACACGGCCGGTGTCTCGTTTCCCCCAGCGGGGTGGCCTCTACTGCTGCCTGCATGGCAGGGCTCAGGGAGAGCACACCCAAGGAAAGCCCTCCAGTGCACGGGGCCCTGGGTTCTGGAACACTGATCTCTCGAGGCTCAGGACAAAGACCAGTCATGATATGGGACCTAACTGAGCTGGTCACGGGGCCCCTGAGAACCTGTGCCCCCTTGGAAGTGGAGCTGTGGGGAAGAACCATGTAGAGAGAGCCGGTGAAAGGTCCTTTCCTGGGGACAGTATAGGATCACTGAGTATCTGAGCTATGGCCAGGTAGCACCTGCAGTGACCATCTCACCCGAAGAGGCCCTCAGTATCCAGATGAGGGTCGCCCCTGCCCCCACCAGCCACAGGTTGAGGATGGAGTCAGGAAGGACAGCGTTCTGTGCAGGGAAAATGTGAAAGTGTTAGTCTCTCGGTCATGTCTGACTCTTTATGACTCCATGGACTGTAGCCCACCAGGCTCCTCTGTCCATGGAATTCTCCAGGCAAGAATACTGGAGTGGGNCCACAGGTTGAGGATGGAGTCAGGAAGGACAGCGTTCTGTGCAGGGAAAATGTGAAAGTGTTAGTCTCTCGGTCATGTCTGACTCTTTATGACTCCATGGACTGTAGCCCACCAGGCTCCTCTGTCCATGGAATTCTCCAGGCAAGAATACTGGAGTGGGTATTCTCCAAGGGATCTTCCCAACCCAGGGGGCAAACCCTGGTCTTCTGCATTGCAGGTGGATTCTTTACCATCTGAGCCACCAGGGAAGCCTCTGTGTAGGGAAGTAGATGCCAGTAGGCCAATGGGCCAGCCCCCTCAGGGGCTCGACCCCAAGACTGAGGTCCCCCCATGCTCTCCTCCTGGACCATGTGCCCAAGGTGAGGGTCTGGCTAGCCTGCCCTTGCTGCTGCCACCAGGAACTAAAGCCAGGAGGCCCGGGGTGTTCCAGGCTCGGGTTATGTCTGATAGAACCCTCCTGAGCTGAAGCCATCTGGTGCCCTCGGGATGGAGCACAAGCTCCTAGTGCATGAAGCTCCTCCATTCTCAGGCCCCATGCTGCTGCCCTCGCCCTCCCGGGCTGCCAGCTGGGTGTTCCCTCCATGAGAACTGTAGTCGCTCAACCCTCCTCTGCCTGGCTCTCCTCCACCCTCACCTGCTCACCCACCTCATCCTTCCACCTCAGCTCAAACAGTGCCTCTTCCATTGACCATCCCAGACCACCCAGGCTGGACCTCACAGCCCCAGCACCCCGGGCCTCCCGACACCTCTCTGGGAGACACTAGACTGAAACCAGCCTCCCACAGTTAACTGGGAGGGGCCACGCGAGCCTCTGCAAAGCTCTGCAGAGCACCTGGAAACTTGGGAGACGTCCCAGCTCATTCCAACTCCAGCTCATGGGTACTTCCTGTCTGCTGTTCCTCGGGCCCCCGCACCGTACTGGCACATGCAAGGCTCTCTCTAAATATCTGTAGGGTGCTGAATGAGTGTGACTGGACCCAGCTTGAGCCACTGCCCACTGACCTGAGTACCTGACAAAGACCCCAGTGGCCAGGCTCTGGGAGCTAGAGCTGCCCGGTGGCACCCTCCACGGCCAGGCCGGGCAGGGTGGAGAGTGAGGTAATGGTGTCAGGGGTCCCGCTCTGAGCCCTGCCCACCCACCCCCTCCATTCAGTGGTGTCTAAATGTGTAGGGCTTGCCCTTGGCCTTGGGTTTCCTCCCTAGAGCTGCCCACACTTCCTCCTGGCAGAGGCTTGGCTGGGCAGCAGCAAGGACTCGGATAGCCTTGGGCACTGGCACCACCCATTCAGGCTAGTTGAGTGAGAGCTGGGCATTCAGGAGCGGGGTGTACTGTCTGGTTCCGTGACTGCTCCACTGTGTGGCCTCAGGCCCATCACCCACCCTCACTGCACCCCAGCTCTCTTTCTGTAAAGTGAGAGAAAGAGTCCAGCGTTCTCTCTACCAAGTCCAGCATCACCCAGCCAGCTCTGTGGGGCTGGGCTTGGCTTCTGGGTTTCTGTAGACCCAGGTCCAAGGCGCTGAGGGCACTATTTCATCCCATGTCCTGGGAGGTTCCAGAGACTGAGTTAGCCAGCGATTAGCCAAGGGGATGTTCCCGAGGAAAGAGACACCTTTTAAGGTGGTCACCATGGTCAGAGGCTCCAGCCTGGGCCCTCCCAGCCTATCTCACACACACACACAGTGGGGCCTTTCCTGTAAGTCACTCCATTACCCCAGTTCCTTCCCCCATTCTCTTGTTTGAGCTGCTTCCTTCTCTCCTCATTGTCTCCACCTCCTCACAACATCCCCCGTCCTCAGAAGGGGCCCTTCCCTGGAAAAGTCAGCCTCATCCACAGGAGCCCGAGAGGAGTGCGTGTCCCCACAGCAGGGGAGGGGGTTAAGCCATGAACTCCAGGCGCTGGAAACCAGACCTCGGTCCAACCCTGATACCTAACAGGAGGAAACTGTGAGCGCCTTTCCAAAAGCCTGCAGTGCATCATGGGAATTATGTAAAAGTACAACAAACTCCCCATAAGTCTAATCACACTTGGCTCTGTGGTGTCCAGGGGCAGGAGCAGCACAGTGCAGTCACTCGGGGTGTGTGTGTGTGCGTGCGTGCGTGTGTGTGACTCTGAACACATGTGCACAGCCTGGAAACACAGCCCAGGAAATATGGCTCCAATAAAAGCTTTAGATGCCGATCTGGCTTGGAACACGCACGCAGGGCACCAGCTTCCCATGTTGAGGGAAAGCAGAGGTGTGCGCTGCGAGCCAGGAAGGCATCAGATTTGGTTCCAGAATCAGGCATGCCACCCAACGCCGGAGCCAAACACATTAACTTCATCACATTTTCACATAAATCACATTCCTTCAAAGACTTCACAGTTTGATTTCCTGATGTTTCCAAATTTCCCTGCCCTACAGCAGAGCTGTCAGTGGTTTAATCAAAATGTTGTGCTTATCGGGGGTGAAGTGAAACTGCTCCTCACCTGTTGAAGATGGGTGGGAAGATCTCACAGACACCAGCTTCTGTGCCAGACTGGCTCCAAGAACCCCACCTTGACTCTTGCAGTGGTGACCTTCTGCTGCATGGGACATTCTTTCAGTCTGCAAACTGAAAGATGCCTCCTCCAGATTTAAAATAAAAAGAAAACGAGAGACAGAGAGAGAAAATATTCAGATATCTGATAGGAATTCCCAGCATGTTTCCAAGGATGCTTTCTGTCTTTTGCAATCCCTTCAGCAGTATTTAGAATATGGGTCCTACTTCTGTGATGAAGAAAAAAGGAGCAGTAGCTTAAATTTTATTTCTTTTTCACAGAGCAATTCAGGATTGATAGGACAGCCTCACAGGGACAGGAATCAGATCAGCCATCCTGGCTCTTTCCAGCTGGTTGTTCTGCCATTCCTAGGGTATTGCCATCTTTTATGTGGCTCCATGATAGCTGCTCCAGCTCCTGCCATCATAACTGCATTCCAACCAGTGGGAAGAGAAGAAGGAGAGAAACTTTCTTAACTTTAAAGACAGGAACCAGAAGTGGCTTCCACTCATATGTCATTGGCTAGAATTCAGTGGTAGTCACCCCCTCGTTGGCAAGGGAGTCTGGGAAGTGAAGTCTTTTCTAAGTACTGACATCCTAACTTCCTCTGGAAATAAGTTCTCAGTTCTGTAATAAGTCCTTCAGTATAGCCAGGGTGCCTCTTGTAAGGCCTCAGCTGAGAAAGGCTTGGCTCAGCTTAACTCAAGGCCTGAGGATGGCTGCCCTGGGTTCCATCTGTCTGAGGGTTGGAGTTTTTAGAACCCAAGTGAACATGATCTAAAAGTCAACAGGTCTCATCCTGCAAACCCCAGGGTCTATTGCAGTGCAGCTGATCTGAGAGAGCACCTGCTTTGGCCCCCACACTGCCATAATGCGAGCGGGGTTGGGCAGGTGGGGTCGGCTCCTTGGTCAACCGTAAGTGGGAACAATGACGGGCCAGATGAGCCCTGTGCCTCAGTCCTGCCAGTCTGGCAGGAAACTCGCTCAGTGATCCTTGGCTGCCCAGAACCACAGTGGCCCAGGCCCTCCACCCTCAGGAAGCCAGATGGAGCCAGTTCCCTTGGAGTGGACCCTCACCTCTAAGCGCCATGGCATTCTGCCCTGCCCCATTCCTTGGCAGCCTGGGAGGGGATAGGCATGCCAGCCGCTTTCCAGCTAGCAGGTGGCAAGGTTGTTCCATCCAGAGTGAGGGATAAAGACAGGAGCTCTAAGCTGTATTCTCAGCCCTTCCCCCAGCTGTCCCCACTCAGGGCTCCTCTTGGAGCCCTAGCCAGCCAGGGAGCCCTGCATTGCCCAGCAACCTGGGGCCTTCCCAGAGGCCTACCTGGCCCCAGAGGCCATCTGGAAGCCCTACCAGCCACCTCTGTGCCTGGCTCTGCTCCAGCTGCATTCCTGGAGCCCCTCGGTTATTGCTCAGGGGTTCCCAGTTCTCAGTAGCACTGGGTGGGCAAAACAGGAGCACACACACAAATGTCCACACACTCCCGAGTGCACACAGGCACACACAGCTGCCCTCACCACCCACAGGCACACACTCAGGGGCACGCTCGGGAGGCAGCAGTACAGCGCTTGGTTTTCTAGTCCTTCCAGCCACACGCGCCTTCCACCACCACCACCACCACCACCACCACCCTGCCTCTGGGGCCAGAAACCAAGACCACAGCACTCAGGTGGAGACACCGGCATCATCTGGGCCAGAGCAAGCACGTGACCGTCCCACCCCCACCCCCGAAAGTGGGTGAAGCGGCAGTGGGAGTGAGCGGGCGGATGTGCAGGACAGACCTGGGGGTGGGGGTGGGTCCTGCCCTGCTCCCCGCTGACAGCGAGGGGCCTTGCACAGGCCACCCCAGCTCTGAGCAGCGCTGTCCTCCTCAGGGCAGGAGGGGTCATGGCCTCTACCCTGCAGCCCCATGGCCAACAGACTTCAACAGGGACACAAAGAATGTAGGTGTCAGGGCCGCATCCAGAGCAGGAAGCCTGTCCCTTTTCCTGAAGACTCAGGAAAAGGGCGAGTGCTCAGCACTCAACCCCTGCTAAGCCTTGTGCAAGGCCAGCTGATGGTCCCTCAGGGACTCCTGCACCACCAACACCAGCCCAGAACAGGCTTCTAGAACCTCTGCCCTGAGCCCAGCCCTGTGCTTGGGAAAGCAGCCTGTGGGGGGAATGCCGAGCCCCCGCCCTCAGGAAGGCAAATCCAAGAGGTTGGACCAGCTAAGGAGGCTGAAGCAGATGGACTGAGAGCAGAGTCAACAGTCCTGCCTTCAGGTACCCAGACGTTCAGAGAACCTGCGGCAGAAACAGTCAGGAGGCTTCCTGTCACGCAACCTGGATGAACACGCGGGACGGGCAGGAGGCAGGGAGGCACAAAGGAAGAAACAGGCAGAAGCACACCTGTGATACTGAGGCGACGTCACACTTGAAGCTTTAAGGGCACGTTAAGTATGAAGTGATGGAAAGCATGTGGAGTCCGAGGTGACGTGGTCATGTGAGCATAGAGTCAGGAGGCCGTGTGTTAAGAATGGGGATAGAGGCCTGTTGAGTATGAGGTAGTAAAGGTCATGCTCAATGAGGAGGAGGCAGAATTCACGTGGAGTATAAGGGAGTGAAGAGCATGTTGAGGAAGTCATGTTGAGTGTGAGGGAGAAAGTTATGTCAAGAATGAAGTGATAAACTCCATGTTGACAGTAGGATTGGAGGCCATGTTGAGTGTGGAGAGGGGTGGAGACCATGTTGAGTGTGGAGACAGGTGGAGGCCATGTTGGCAGCGAGGGTGCAGGCCATGGTGAGTGTGGAGAGGGGTGGAGGCCATGTTGGCAGTGAAGGTGAAGGCCATGTTGGTAGTGAGGGTGGAGGCCATGTTGTGTGTAGAGAGAGGTGGAGGCCATGTTGGCAGTGAGGGTCTGGAGGCCATGTTGGCAGTGAGAATGGAGGCCATGTTGAGTGTGGAGAGGTGTGGAGGCCATGTTGTGTGTAGAGGGAGGTGGAGGCCATTTTGGCATTGAGGGTGGAGGCCATGTCAAGGCTGAGGTGATGAAGACCAAGTTGATAGTGGGTGGAGCCCATGTTGAGTGTGGAGAGGGGTGGAGGCCATGTTGGCAGTGAGGGTGGAGGCCATGTTGGGTGTGGAGAGGGTGGAGCCCATGTTGAGTGTGGAGAGGTGGGGAGGCCATGTTGTGTATAGAGAGAGGTGGAGGCCATGTTGGCACTGAGGGTGGAGGCCATGTCAGGGATTAGGTGATGACGACCAAGTTGATAGTGGGTGGAGCCCATGTTGAGTGTGAGGATCAAATAAGCCCTCCTAGCTGTCCACAGTCAATCCTCAGTTACCTCCATCACCTTTGGTCCCTGGGCACCTTCAGCCTGTTGGAGTCTCGAGGAGCCAGGATCTCAGCCCCTCGCATGCATTCCTAGCCTCTCTGCAGCGGTGAGGACAGGACAGCAGGCCACAAAGACCCAGCAAAGGTAGGCGGCTGGAGACAAGAACCCCCGTGCTGAGATGTGGCTGCTGCAGCAGAGACTGGAAAGAACAGAAGCTGGTCCTCAGGGGCCTCTTCCAGGAGCTCCTTGCCCTGCAGGTTAAACCAACAGTGAGCTTCCTGCGTCTTCAGAGCCCCCGCCCTTTCCTCCCCGTGCGGGGGAGACCTCACTGATGTAACGCCAACCCTCGGGTTGTATAGTCAAGGCGTCTGTTGTTTTCTCATCATTTTCCAGACAAAGACCAAAGACCCAGTAAGAGGGGCGGTGTTTATTTGTTTTGCTTTTTTGCTTAGATTGTAATCCTGGTGATTATAGAACATCAGGAAGTAAAATCAACAAAGGCTTTTCTTTCTGGGCCCCCACAGCAAAACGGTTCTTGGTCGACTAGCGCCACCTGGTGGCCTGCATCAGCAGAGCAGCTCAGATGCAAGCTATCCGGAGAAGCCCTGCGCGCCAGCCTGGGGCAGGCAGGGGCCACGATGCATTGGTGCCCGTGGACCTGGTGTCGGGGACCTGCTCTGTGGGTAGGGGTGGGGCTGGAACAGTGGGGCTCAGGGGAGCTATACTTCCCTCCCTCTCAACCCCCAACCCCACCACCCTTTCCCTGCCAGTCATCTGTGGCCCATAGGGCTTGGGCACAGACATTGTCGCAGTACCAGGAGCAGTGGTCCCCGTCAGAACTTCTGGGGCAGGTTGCTGGTAGGCAGACTCCTGTACCCTACTCCCACCCCTTCCCTCAACACATTCTGATTCCACAGATCGGGACTGGGCCCTGGGAACATTTATTTTCTAACAAGCAAGATTCTCCTGCTTCTTGCAAAATTCCAGTCTAACACAGTTTCTGGCAAGAGCCCAGCCAAGGAGCCCTGCCATGGAGATCAGGGTCGGCCCCTTGGTGGAGCCAAAGGCCTCCTTGAGCATCAGCTGTTTCTCAGATTCTGGTGGAATGGAGGCTTGAGGGAATGCTGCTCTTAAACTTGTGCAAAAAACGTGGTGTATCATTTCTGGCTATTTCAGGACCCCATGACGTCTGGACCAAGAACATAATGGAGTCTTGCCAAACACTTATGGACATGAAGTCATTCTGAAACTGTTAGATGGTGTTTCGGGGCGCTCCAAAGAGTTCTGATCCTTTATGTTTTGGGACAGAAAGAATTCAGTGAGAGGCAAAGTGATAGATAAGAAGTGACTTATTAGAATAGAATGCTTATGAGGCTTACAAGCAGGCAGGCAAGAGGGAGCTACCCTAAAAACTTACTGGTCTGCAGTTTAATAATCAAAGGAAAAGTGGGGAGGGAGAGAAGACGAAGACTACCTTCTTCCTCGTTTTTGAGTACCTATCAAGCTCCTCCTCCAGGTTGAGCAGGAGAGTTTTCTTGTCCCCACACCTTCAAGCCCAGACAGCATGACACTATGGAAAAATTATTTCAGGTCTCAGTACAATGAGGGTCTTTACTGTGAAATGTCATCTTTCCACAAATTATTGTTTTCTGTGTGGGCAGAGAACATGTCTTAGGGGTCATTAACTTACTGAGCTTACTGAGCAGGATGTGGGTCTCATGCCATGATTGTTTTATTGTTTCGGGGGAGGGAGGATGTTTCCTCCTGCATGAATTTTATTGCTAAGCAACCCTGCTTGGTCTTGTGGGTAAGCAAACTTGCTTTCTTGAGTGATCATTAGCTTACAGGGGTCGCTCATACTTTTTTCTCTTCTTATAATCCCCTAGTAGGGTTAGCTATTTAATCACCTACTTTGTCCTTTTGAGTGAGTGAAGTCGCTCAGTTGTGTCCGATTCTTTGCGACTCCATGGACTGTAGCTTACCAGGCTTCTCCGTCCATGGGATTCTCCAGGCAAGAATACTGGAGTGGGTTA
>SJYX01023997.1:10609-21108 GCA_006410675.1 Oreotragus oreotragus
ATATATATATTATATATATATTTTAGAACACTTACAAATTTTGACTAAAAATTATGATGTTTTGATTTCATTTGTTAAATTTAATATGAATAGAATGCTAGATTTCTAACTTAAAAATAGATATGCAATGAGCACAGAAGTTTTCTGTATAGCATAGTGATCTATAGTCAAAATCTTATAACAACATATGACAGAAAATAATTTCAAAAATAATATATATATTTGTATAACTCAATCACCTTGCTGTTCACTTGAAACATTATGTAAAATATAATTTTATATATATACATATATATACATATATATGTATATGTATATACAACTAAAATCATGTCATCTAGTCTCATCACTTCATGACAAATAAATGGAGGAAAATGGAAACCGTGACATATTTTATTTCTGTGGGCTCCAAAATCACTGTGGATGGTGACTGCAGACATGAAATTAAACTTTTTGCTCCATGGAAAGAAAGCCATGACAAACCTAGACATCATACTAAAAAACAGAGACATCGGTTTGCTGACAAAGATCCATACAGGCAAAGTTACTTTTTTTCAGTAGTCATGTAGGGATGTGAGAATTGAAACATATAGAAGGCTTGGCACCAAAGAATAATGTTTTCTATCTGTGGTACTGGAGAAGATTCTTGAGAGTCCCTTGGAGATCATGCCAGTCAATTCTAAAGGAAAACAACACTGAACATTAATTGGAAGCACTGATGCTACATCTGAAGATCCAATACTTGGCTACCTGATTTAAATAGCTGACTTGTTGGAAAAGACCTTGATGCTGGGGATTACTGAGGGCCTGAGGAGAANAGATTCTTGAGAGTCCCTTGGAGATCATGCCAGTCAATTCTAAAGGAAAACAACACTGAACATTAATTGGAAGCACTGATGCTACATCTGAAGATCCAATACTTGGCTACCTGATTTAAATAGCTGACTTGTTGGAAAAGACCTTGATGCTGGGGATTACTGAGGGCCTGAGGAGAAGGGGGCTATACAGGATGAGAATCTCCAGGAGATTTTAAAGGACAGGGAAGCTTGGTGTGCTGCACCCCATGGGGTCTCAACGTGTTGGACACAACTGAATGACTGAACAACAATTTTTAATATCATTGCTATGTTATAAGTATAATTTATATTCTTTATTTTTATCAGCATATTATTAGGATTACTCTCAGTCTAAATCTTTCTTTACATAAATTGCAAGTTTGGATTTTTACATTGGGAGTTTTTTGATGACTTTTTTTTTTAACATAATGCAATCAGATTTGTAGCTGTATAGAGTCCATCTGGCATAAGGATAGATTTATAGACTTGAGATCCAGAAATAAGTGTTCAACTTTTTTGGACAAGGATGACAATCAATTCAATGAAAAAATAAAAATAAAAAACTGTCCATTCAATCAACAGTGTTGGGAAATATAGTATCGACAAGTAATAGACTGATTTGGATTTCTATGTTATTCCATACATAAAAATTAACACAAAGTGGATAATAAGCCTACGTTTAAGAGCAAAAATTGAGAAAAGAAAAAATAGGGGTAAATTTTTATGACATTGAATAGACTATGGATTATAATAGAAGATTCTATAAGTATGGCAGCAAAATATAAAATAAAGGGGACTTCATAAAAATGAAAGGTCTTTGTTTTTAAGAATACCAAAAGGCAACCAAAAGAAAGAAAGGAAATATTTGTAAATAATATATCAGATAAGATACTGGTACCAAGTCCAAACTCTGTTTACTGCACAATAAGTCAATGAATCTGAGATGGGATGTTGGAACTATAAAGGGATTTTATTTGGAATCTGGCTGACTGAGAAGATAGCAAGATCCATCTTTTTGTGGCCTGGCTGCTAAGTTATTTTATGGATCAGAGATGGGCTGGAGGTAGATGAGGAAGCAGGAAAAAAAAAAAAAAGAAAAGAAAAACTATTTCATCCTTGTAAATCTCCTTTGGAATGGTAAGACTCAGGCAGGGGAATGTGTTATTTTCACTTTCTTACAGTCCTTCACAGGTGGGCAGCTCGAGTTATCTTTCTGAGGTAGGCCATGATGTATGTTTACAAAAGTGTCAAGATAAGGATTATAGTCACAGAAGCAATTCCAGTATCAATTCAAAATTAATCCTTCCTGGTTACAAAACTTGTACATACAAGATATAAAGAACTCAGTAATATGCAAATTACAATTCAGACTATTGCCCAGATAATTCAGTAATATAAAAAGCCCAATTAAAAAATGGGCTAATGATACAAATAGATATTTCTCTAAAGAAAATATATGAATGGCTAATAAACTGACAAAAGTATTCTCAAATTCATTAGTGATTTAAAAAATGCAAATCAAAATCACAGTGAGGTACCCCATCACATCTACTAACATGACTACAATTAAAGACAATAATTGGTGATTGAAGTAATACGGAAAATTTGGAACATGTGCATTTGCTAGTAGGGATATAAAAAGGTATAGATATTCTAGACAACATTCCTTAAAATATTAAACATAAATTTGACACATATAAAATATAGAAAATCTACTTTTGGCATATATTCATGAGAAAGTGAAAACTGAAAAAATGGAAGTGTTTAGTGTTGTCCCATGCTTTGTGACCCCATGGACTATAACCTGCCAGGCTCCTCTGTCCATGGGATTCTTTTTTTTTTTTTTTTTGCACACACATTTTATTTCAGTAAATTTTAAAGTCTGGTCTTAGCCCAAGTGGATACCATCTGTGATCCTTTTACTTTCTTTGTTTAGTAACTTAGGTCTTCAATGTAATGTGTAAAATGAGATTTGGCAATAATAATAATAACCAAGGCTAATAGAATAGTAAATATGCCCAGTGATACAGACAAAACATGTACCTGGGAAAGATGAGCTGGGTATCTTCCGCCAGGAGATCTCTCAAGCTGGTCTCCCTTTTTTTTTTTTTTTTTTTTGTAACTATTTTCTTTTATTCTAAGGGTTGTTTTTTCACTTTCTTGATGGTGTTTACATGTTTTCTTTTTTTTTTGTATTTATTTATTTTTTTACACGAACTCCCAAACATGAACCCCCCTCCCACCTCCCACCCCACATTTTCCCTCCAGATCATCCCCATACACCAGCCCCAAGCATCCTGCATCCTGCATTGAACATAGACTGGCAATTCATTTCTTACATGATAGTATACTTATTTCAATGCTATTCTCCCAAATCGCAATCCCATTGCTGGGCATACACACCGAGGAAACCAGAATAGAAAGAGACACATGTACCCCAATGTCCATGGGATTCTAAATGCAAGAATACTAGAGTGTGTAGCCATTCCCTTCTCCAGTGTATCTTCCCAACCCAGAGATTGAACTTGTGTCTCCTACATTCCAGTCTGATTCTTTACTGTCTGAACCACCAGGGAAGCAGAAATAATATCAAATGTCCATTCAAACTATGCTGAGCTGTGCTTCGTCATTCAGTTATGTATAACTTTTTCTGATCCCATGGACTGTAGCTCACCAGGCTCCTCTGTCTATGGGAATTCTCCAGGCAAGAATACTGGAATGGGTTGCCATGCTCTCCTCCAGGGGATCTTCTCAATCCAGGAATCAAACCGAGGTCTCCCACACTGTGGGTGAATCCTTTAGCTACTGAGCCACCAGGGAAGCCCAGGAATACTGGAATGGGTAACCTATCCTTTCTCTATGGAATTTTCCCAACCCAGGAATTAAGCTAGGTTCTCCTGCATTGCAGGTAGATTCTTTACGAGCTGAGCTACAAGGGAAGCCCTGTCCATGCAAACACTTGGACACAAATGTTCATAGCATTATTACTCACAATAGCAGAAAGATGAAACAAACTAAATGTCCCTCAATTGTGTGAAATAATATGGAATAGTCACTGATATAGTCATAAAAATTATGAAAATTATGAATGCCGCAATATGGGTATCCTAAAAATAATATGCTAAGACAAAGAAGCCAATATGTCATATATTTTATGATTCTATTAATATGAAAGGTCCAGAATAGACACTTCTGTGAATACATACAGTAGATTGGTTTTAACTTCTGGCATAGTGGATGGAGAAAAAATATTATTTAGGCTCCTAAAGGAAATAGGATTTCTGTTGGAATGATAACAGTTTTCAAAAATGTTAGTGTGAAGATTACACAGCTTTGAATACACTAAAAAAAATTTTACTATACACTTTAAATGTGATTATATAGTATTTAAATTGTATCTCAATAAAAGAGTTTTAAAAACATTATAATCAGATGTTCAGTATTTTACATAAAATAATAGAGGTTTGTGGTTTCTTAAAAGTATAGTTTCCAATGATGATATTAAATATTTATATTAATATATATATACATAAATTGTCAACTTTAGCCTAAGACTGTATCAGAAATGTTATCTTGACATTGCAGAAACAAAGCATGGCAGGAAGAAAGTTTCTAGTGACACTGTATTTTAATATATTAAAAAACCAAGCAGTAATGAGGCAGACCAACTCAATGAGAAAAAATTAGCAAAGTATTTTTTATTGTTAGTCAAGGAGTAAGCATCTTTTAATATCATGGCTTCAATCATCATCTGCAGTGATTTTGGAGCTCAAAAATTAAGTCTGACACTGTTTTAATTGTTTCCCCATCTATTTCCCGTGAAGTGATGGGACCAGATGCCATGATCTTAGTTTTCTGAATGGTGAGCTTTAAGCCAACTTTTTCACTCTCCTTTTTCACATTCATCAAGAGGCTTTTGAGTTCCTCTTCACCTTCTGCCATAAGGGTGGTGTCATCTGTATATCTGACGTTATTGATATTTCTCCTGGCAATGTTAATTTCAGCTTGTGCTTCTTCCAGCCCAGAGTTTCTCATGATGTACTCTGTATATAAGTTAAATAAGCAGGGTGACAATATACAGCTTTGATGTACTCCTTTTCCTGTTTGGAACCAGTCTGTTGTTCCATGTCCAGTTCTAACTGTTGCTTCCTCACCTGCATAGTTATGACCAACCTAGATAGTATATTAAAAAGCAGAGACATTACTTTGCCAACAAAGGTCCATCTAGTCAAGGCTATGGTTTTTCCAGTACTCATGTATGGATGTGAGAGTTGGACTGTGAAGAAAGCTGAGCCCAGAAGAATTGATGCTTTTGAACCATGGTGTTGGAGAAAACTCTTGAGAGTCCCTTGGACTGCAAGGAGATCCAACCAGTCCATCCTAAAGGAGATTAGTCCTGGGTGTTCATTGGAAGGACTGATGTTAAAACTGAAACTCCCTATACTTTGGCCACCTCATGCGAAGGGTTGACTCATTGGAAAAGACTCTGAGGCTGGGAGGGATTGGGGGCAGGAGGAGAAGGGGATGACAGAGGATGAGATGGCTGGATGGCATCACCAACTCGATGGACATGAGTTTGAGTGAAGTCCAGGAGATGGTGATGGACAGGGAGACCTGGCGTGCTGCGATTCATGGAGTCGTAAAGAGTCAGACAAGAATGAATGACTGAACTGAACTGAACTGAATTGAATGCACAGGTATCCCCTTCCCTAGAAACTCTTAAGAGTTACACATTCTTTGTTTAGTTTTAATGACAACCCACACAACAAGTCTGCATTATACAAAATTATCAATACATTGTTCACATACAGATAGTCCCCTACATATGATGATTTGACTTGCAATTTTTGACTTCAGTGCGCTGATTTGAAAGCAAGCCTCATAACACCATTATATGTCGAGGACCATCTATATTTTAAAGGACATCCAAAGATACACATGAAAAGGGGATATTTAGCATATGAAAGTTATGTATCATTAAAAAATAAAAATCAAAATCAAGATTCATAAATTTAAAGGTTTAGACTACCCTATGTGCTTTGCCAGTTTAGTAATCTAAACACTGACAATAAGTGTTTAACATTTTTAAAGCAATTTGACAGTGCTTTGAATCCTAAGTATAAAATAATTTAGTTCTTGTTAAAGTAATATTGAGGAGCTTCTATCACCTGGTAATTAGACAATCATAGTAGAATCTTTCTGCAATGTTTAATATCTTAAATGAATTTATCAAATATAGTTTCAGTGTGTGTAAAAACTCTTTTTTTTTTTTTTTGGAAGAGATATTTCCTCATCGTGCAGCAGCCTGTAAACAAATCAATACACTGCTTTTTGCATAGAAAAAAATTATCTCCCTGATTATTCACCATTCTCAAATAAATAAATAAATAAAAGAAGCAACAAAACAGTGTTTAGTAACATAGTAAAACTTGTGAACTATTCACAGCTAATACATTTCAAATTTCTCTTTTTTTTTCTGTGAAAGTGTATCATACACCTTTGTAGAGGTACATGCAATGTCACATTGGTTATTTAGGGGATAATTTATGGTGAGAATTTTGAACTACAAAACGTTATGCAATTGTGTTTATGCAAAGTAAAAAACCAGACTGATCTTAACATTTTAATGATAGAAACTGGACATTCATACTTGCTTCAATGTTTACATTTTGTATTTTTTAATAATTTAATGCCTTCATACAAGTATGGGAATATGTTTTTCTATAGAGAAATAAAAATATCCAAAGATGAAAATAAAAGTTAAAAAAAAACACAATTTCACTAGATTGTTACTAAATGCTTCATAATTTTTAACAATCATTATCAAAGAAGGTGATGATATTTGAAAGTTATCACTTTCATCTGAACACTTTACAAAGTTGATAAATTGCTTAAAATTTTATTTTCCATTAAAATGGGATTTATGGAAATTTAAAATTTTATATGCATTAAAAGAAAACATGCAAAAATATATGCACCCCAAATCATTTTTTTCATTAAAAGTTGTATATTTAAATATAATTTANATCATTATCAAAGAAGGTGATGATATTTGAAAGTTATCACTTTCATCTGAACACTTTACAAAGTTGATAAATTGCTTAAAATTTTATTTTCCATTAAAATGGGATTTATAGAAATTTAAAATTTTATATGCATTAAAAGAAAACATGCAAAAATATATGCACCCCAAATCATTTTTTTCATTAAAAGTTGTATATTTAAATATAATTTACAAATGAAGTAGCTAGAATTAGCAACCAGCAAACAAATTTTGAAAATACAGCACTATTTTTTCATGTTAATAAATTACATTAAATCTCTTCTTTTAATATCATCAACATATATGCATGAGAATGATTTTCCTTCATTGGATGATATTGAAACAAAACATAGAAACAATTTAAATATCCATTATCCTTTGTGAATACCATTATCATCAGTCTAAGATTAGATAAATTAATGAGCAAGAAACAAGCTCATTGTTACACTAAACTACTTTAAACATTGACATTATATATGTTCAAAGTGTGTCTATACACTTAATATGGAAAGTCATTGTCTCGATGATAATTTCTAAGTATAATTACAGAATGACAAAACATTTCAAGTTTAACACTGACTCCCAGCATTAAATGCCTGTGTGTGCTTGTGCTCTTTCAATGAACAATGTTTACAGTTTTCTGTTAAATTTTTTCTGATTGCATTTATTGAAATGTGATTTCCTATGTGTAGGATCTTATAATTTAAAAAAAAATCTGCTTGAAATTTGTATATATATTTTTTATTTTTAACTCATCTTTTAGGAAATAATTTTGTTACAATCAAAATAAAACAGATAAATGATGATATTATATGCAAGGCAGCAAAGGGGNGAACAATGTTTACAGTTTTCTGTTAAATTTTTTATGATTGCATTTATTGAAATGTGATTTCCTATGTGTAGGATCTTATAATTTAAAAAAAAATCTGCTTGAAATTTGTATATATATTTTTTATTTTTAACTCATCTTTTAGGAAATAATTTTGTTACAATCAAAATAAAACAGATAAATGATGATATTATATGCAAGGCAGCAAAGGGGACACATATGTAAAGAACAGACTTTTGGACTATGTGGGAGAAGGCAAGGGAGAGATGATTTTAGAGAATAGCATTGAAACAAGTATATTATCATATGTAAAGCAGATGACCAGTGCAAGTTCCATGCATGAAGCAGGGCTCAAAACTGGTGCTCTGGGACAACCCAGAGAGATGGGGTGGGGAGACAGGTGGGAGGGGGGGTTTAGGATGAGAGACACATGTACACTCATAGCTGATTCATGTCAATGCATAGCAAAAATCATCACAATACTGTAAAGGAATTATCCTGTAATTCAAATAAATTAACTAATTAAAAATAAATAAAACAGATTAGAAAAAAAATTCATTGTTGACTATCACAGATGTTTAAACAGTACCTAAAAGGGCACCTCCTCTGTCCCTCTTCTTGCCAAATACTTTCTCAGAAGAAAAAGAACCAAGGATGTGCCCGCCAGAAATCCACATTCTTCTCTGCTAAACAAGTCTTCTGGAAACTAGGAACTTTGACTTCTGAACCAAAAAGTTCTCAGACCACTGCCAGGTCTTCTGTTAAGCTCTTCCCCAGGTCTGACCTCACAAGAACAGATTATACCCCTAATTTGTGCATCCCTTACCCTGAAAGTGATTAAATGGCAAGAGTTTAAGGTCCTGTTAAACACAAATTTGTGGACTAGAGTGTCCATATATGTGTGAGAGAAGCTAAAACATACACCCCAAGTTGTTGAAGAAAATGGGACAAGATACTTGCCTGGGGTTAGTGAGAGAGATGTATTTTTCTAGAGAGTCATGTAGCTAAGGAGCATCTGGGAACTCAGACCACTTGAAAAATGTATTTGTCAAGATGGAAGAATAGAACTCGTTTAATCTAACAATTCAATAATTTCATTAAAACTTTTTTTTTGGTATTTATTTATTTTTTTTTACGTGAACTCCCAAATATGAACCCCCCTCCCACCTCCCACCCCACATCATCCCTCCAGATCATCCCCATACACCAGCCCCACACTGATTGTACATCTCTATGTGTATGTGAGCTAAATCGCTTAGTTGTATCTGACATTTTGTGACCCCATGGAGTGTAACCAACCNAAATATGAACCCCCCTCCCACCTCCCACCCCACATCATCCCTCCAGATCATCCCCATACACCAGCCCCACACTGATTGTACATCTCTATGTGTATGTGAGCTAAATCGCTTAGTTGTATCTGACATTTTGTGACCCCATGGAGTGTAACCAACCAGGTTCTTCTGTCCATGGGGTTTTGCATTAAGAACACTGGAGTGGGCTGCCATTTCCTCCTCCCTGACCCAGGGATCCAACCCGCATCTCCTGTGTCTCCAGCATTGGCAGATGGAGTCTTTACCAGTGAGACACCTAGTAAGTCATTTCTTTATGTACTTCTGCCCTAATAATAGGAAATAGAGTAGATCTGAAAATCACTACTTATGATCAATGTTCATTTACTCATTCAGCAAATGTTGAATTAATTCCTATCATGTGCTGGGCACTTCTTGTTCAGTTCAGTTCAGTCACTCACTCATGTCCAACTCATTGTAACCCCATGGACTGCAGCACACGAGGCCTCCCTGTCCATTACCAACTCCCAGAGCTTGCTCAGACTCATGTCTGAGTTGGGAATTCCATACAGCCATCTCATCCTTTGTTGTCCCCTTCTCCTGCCTTCAGATTTTTCCAGCATCAGGGTCTTTTCCAATAAGTCATTTCTTCCCATCAGGTGGACAAAGTATTAGAGTATCATCTTCAGCACTAGTCCTTCCAGTGAATATTCAGGACTGATTTCCATTAGGATTGACTGGTTTGATCTCCGTACAGTACAGAGGACTTTTAAAAGTTTTCTCCAACACCAACACTGCTGAATTTTTCAGCAGTCAGCTTTCTTTATGGTCCAACTCTCACATTCATGCAAGATTACTGGAAAAACCATAGCTTTGACTATACTGACATTTGTTGACAAAGCAATGTCTCTGCTTTTTAATATGCTGTCTATGTTGGTCATAGTTTATCTTCCAAGGAGCAAGTATCTGTTAATCCCATGCATACAGTCACCATCTGCAGTAATTTTGGAGTCCAAGAAAATAAAATGTGTCACTGTTTCCATTGCTTCCTCATTTATTTGCCATGAAGTATTGGCAAGACACAGAAGAACTGTACAGAAAAGATCTTCACTACCCAGATAATCATGAGGATGTGATCACTAATCTAGAGCCAGACATCTTGGAATGTGAAGTCAAGTGGGCCTTAGAAAGCATCACTAAGAACAAAGCTGGTGGAGGTGATGGAATTCCCGTTGAACTGTTTCAAATCCTGGAAGATGATGCTGTGAAAGTGCTGCACTCAATATGCCAGCAAATTTGGAAAACTCAGCAGTGGCCACAGGACTGGAAAAGGTCAGTTTTCATTCCAATTCCAAAGAAAGGCAATGCCAAAGAATGCTCAAACTACCGCACAATTGCACTCATCTCACATGCTAGTAAAGTAATGCTCAAAATTCTCCAAGCCAGGCTTCAGCAATATGTGAACCGTGAACTCCCTGATGTTCAAGCTGGTTTTAGAA
>SJYX01023997.1:40480-58474 GCA_006410675.1 Oreotragus oreotragus
AAATAAATAAATAAAAAGAGGATATGGTATATATGCACAATGGACTATTGCTCAGACACAAAGAGAAACAAATTTGGGTCATTTTTAGTGATGTGGATAATTTTACTTTTTACTTGTGTAATTGTTGTGATTAGAGCATCTAATCTAGCATTTACTTTAAGTAGTGAGAATTGGTTTTCTTATTTTATTCTTCATTGTAGCATCAAAGACTCAGCCTTTCACATTTTAGTGTGGTAATAGCTATGGGTTTTTCATAAATGCTCATTTTCAGTTCAGTATAGTTTCCCTCTGTTTTTGCCTAGTTTTTATCAAAAATTAGGGGATGGATTATCTCAACCCAAGGATTGAAGCTAGGTTTCCTTCATTGGAAATGTATTTTTATTTTTTTTACCATCTGAAACACCTGGTAAGCCTTAGCACTTGCCAACATCTATATTATTCACTCTTGAGACAAAAGTTAAAAAGAAAAAGAAACACACATTTTCTGGAATTTTATAACCTGAATGTGGAAAAGTGATTAAAAAAAAGAAAAAAACATTCACACTTACACAGAACTGCTGGTAATTTGGGTCCTGCAAAAAAAAAAAAAAAAAAGCTAAAATGGGATTAAATAACACAAGAAGGAAGGAAATATATTCGAGGAGAGTCTTTTGGGAAATGTTCATAACCTCAGGTTTAAACTACAAAGTCTGGGTTAAGTTTCCTACTCTCATCTTTCTTATCACCATCCTGAATATATGTTTGTCACAGAAATTAAAAATATAAGCCTATGTACTTTTTTTTACTGATTATGTTTTCCAAGTGTTTATTACTGAGAGCAAGAACTCAATATTGTTTAACTTTATTTCTTCAAACAAACAAAAAAATAGTATATGAACTACTATGCTACTATTCTTTGTGAGAAAAATGTGCTATATAAAACTTAAAGAAACAACATATGGATTCAATGAAATCCATAAAAATTTCAATGGCATTTTTCACAGAATTAGAATAAACATTCCTAAAATTTGTATGGATCCACATAGGTTCTACATAGACAAAGCAATCGTGAGAAAGAACAAAGCTGAAGGCATTATGTTTCCTGATCTCTAACTCTAATAAAGCTATAATAGTTAAAACAGACATAAAGAACAATAGAACATAAAAGACAACCCAGAAATGAGCTCAGCCATCTATGGTCAATTTATTACAAAAGATCCAAGATTATACAACAAGGTAATCTCTTCAACAAGCAGTGTTACCACATGCAAAAGAATGGTACAAGACCACTACCTGATATCATATAAAAATATAAACTCAAAATGAATTAAATACTTAAATGTGTGATCTGATGACAACCCAGAAATGAGCTCAGCCATCTATGGTCAATTTATTACAAAAGATCCAAGATTATACAACAAGGTAATCTCTTCAACAAGCAGTGTTACCACATGCAAAAGAATGGTACAAGACCACTACCTGATATCATATAAAAATATAAACTCAAAATGAATTAAATACTTAAATGTGTGATCTGAAATCACAAAAGTCCTAGCAAAAGACATAAGAGCAAATTTCCTTGATATTGATCTTAGCAGTGATTTTTTGGATTTGACAATAAAAACAAAAACAAGCAAGCGGGACCACATCAAACTAAAAAGCTTCTACATAGCAAAGAAAGCCATTAATGAAATGAAAAGGCAACTTACAGAATAGTAGAAACATTTTCAAATCTGTATCTGATGAAAAGGGATTGATTTAATATCAAAAATATATAAAGAATTCATAAAACTCAGTAGCAAAAACAGTGCAATCCAAATGAAAATAAGCAGGAGATCTGAATTTTCCAAAGAAGTCATATAAATGGCTTATAGTTAATAAAAAATGTTTGATATCACTAATCTGAAAAATGAAGGTCATACCACAAGGAGCTATTGTCTCACATTTGTTAAGATTTCTATTATCAAAAAGACAAAAAACTACAAGTGTTGTTAAGGATATGGATAAAAGAAAAATCTTGTAGAATAAGAATGTAAATTGGTGCAGCCATAATGGAAAACAACATGGAGATTTCTCAAAACATTAAAAGTACAACTGCCATATAGTCCAATAATCGTACTTTTGGGAATTTTTCATAAGAAAACTAAAACATAAAGTTGAAGAGCTATACGCATCCCCATGTTCATTATAACATTACAAGTAATTACAAAATATGGAAATTAAGTATTCAACTAGAGATGAATGGATGCAATGGATATGGAAACTGTGATATATATATATATNATATAGTCCAATAATCGTACTTTTGGGAATTTTTCATAAGAAAACTAAAACATAAAGTTGAAGAGCTATACGCATCCCCATGTTCATTATAACATTACAAGTAATTACAAAATATGGAAATTAAGTATTCAACTAGAGATGAATGGATGCAATGGATATGGAAACTGTGATATATATATATATGTATATATATATATATAATTCAGCCATAAAAAGATGAAATCTTGTCATTACAACAGTCCATTTGGACAGACTTTCAGGGAATTATACTAAGGGAAATTAATGACACACAGGGAGACACATAATGCATGATCTCACCTATACATGGAACCTAAAATAGTCTGTAGAAGCAGAGTAGAAAGTAGTTGCCAGGGATTAAGGGTGTGGGAAATGGGGACATGTTGGTCAAGGATTACAAACTTTCAATTATAAGATAAATAATTCTAGAGTTGTATAGCATTTGTAGGTGGATTCTAGGGAAATCAATTGTACTGCATTGGAAGATGGATTATTTTATCACTGTGCCACCTGGGAAGCCCAAGTACAGTATGGTGACTATAATTAATAATGCTGTGTACTTGAAAGTTGCTGAGACTAGATCTTAAGTGTACTAAAAAAAAATCATAACTATCTGAGATAAGAGATATGATAATTAACTGTATTATGATAATGATCTCATAATGTATCAAATCATCATATTGCAATCTAAAATATATACAATTTTATCTGTCAATTA
Source organism: Oreotragus oreotragus (assembly GCA_006410675.1). Classification (NCBI taxonomy): domain Eukaryota; kingdom Metazoa; phylum Chordata; class Mammalia; order Artiodactyla; family Bovidae; genus Oreotragus; species Oreotragus oreotragus. Next base: position 43,479 of record SJYX01023997.1, read on the forward strand.
TATCTTAATAAAGCTGGGAAAAAAATAATGAAAACTTTCAGTCATATTTCATTTCTTACAATGTACCAGTTGATTTACTAGGTGCTTTCAGTTCAGTTCAGTTCAGTTCAGTTCAGTCGCTCAGTCGTGTCCGACTCTTTGCGACCCCATGAATCGCAGCACGCCAGGCCTCCCTGTCCATCACCATCTCCCAGAGTTCACTCAGACTCATGTCCATCGAGTCCGTGATGCCATCCAGCCATCTCATCCTCGGTCGTCCCCTTCTCCTCCTGCCCCCAATCCCTCCCAGCATCACAGTCGTTTCCAATGAGTCAACTCTTCGCATGAGGTGGACAAAGTACTGGAGTTTCAGCTTTAGCATCATTCCTTCCAAAGAAATCCCAGGGTTGATCTCCTTCAGAATGGACTGGTTGGATCTCCTTGCAGTCCAAGGGACTCTCAAGAGTCTTCTCCAACACCACAGTTCAAAAGCATCGATTCTTCGGCGCTCAGCTTTCTTCACAGTCCAACTTTCACATCCATACATGACCACAGGAAAAACCATAGCCTTGACTAGGCGGACCTTAGTCGGCAAAGTAATGTCTCTGCTTTTGAATATACTATCCAGGTTGGTCATAACTTTTCTTCCAAGGAGTAAGCGTCTTTTAATTTCATGGCTGCAGTCACCATCTGCAGTGATTTTGGAGCCCAAAAAAATAAAGTCTGACACTGTTTCCACTGTTTCCCCATCTATTTCCCATGAAGTGATGGGACCGGATGCCATGATCTTCGTTTTCTGAATGTTGAGCTTTAAGCCAACTTTTTCGCTCTCCTCCTTCACTTTCATCAAGAGGCTTTTTAGCTCCTCCTCACTTTCTGCCATAAGGGTGGTGTCATCAGCATATCTGAGGTTATTGATATTTCTCCCGGCAATCTTGATTCCAGCTTGTGTTTCTTCCAGTCCAGCGTTTCTCATGATGTACTCTGCATATAAGTTAAATAAGCAGGGAGACAATATACAGCCTTGACGTACTCCTTTTCCTATTTGGAACCAGTCTGTTGTTCCATGTCCAGTTCTAACTGTTGCTTCCTGACCTGCATACAGATTTCTCAAGAGGCAGGTTAGGTGGTCTGGTATTCCCATCTCTTTCAGAATTTTCCACAGTTTATTGTGATCCACACAGTCAAAGGCTTTGGCATAGTCAATAAAGCAGAAATAGATGTTTTTCTGGAACTCTCTTGCTTTTTCCATGATCCAGCGGATGTTGGCAATTTGATCTCTGGTTCCTCTGCCTGTTCTAAAACCAGCTTGAACATCAGGGAGTTCACGGTTCACATATTGCTGAAGCCTGGCTTGGAGAATTTTGAGCATTACTTTACTAGCGTGTGAGATGAGTGCAATTGTGTGGTAGTTTGAGCATTCTTTGGCATTGCCTTTCTTTGGAATTGGAATGAAAACTGACCTTTTCCAGTCCTGTGGCCACTGCTGAGTTTTCCAAATTTGCTGGCATATTGAGTGCAGCACTTTCACAGCATCATCTTCCAGGATTTGAAACAGCTCAACGGGAATTCCATCACCTCCACTAGCTTTGTTCTTAGTGATGCTTTCTAAGGCCCACTTGACTTCACATTCCAAGATGTCTGGCTCTAGATTAGTGATCACATCCTCATGATTATCTGGGTCGTAGGTATACAAATTCATTGAATCTTCACAAACTTATATGAAACGGTATATGATCATCATTTAACAGGGAGGAAACTGAGGTGCAGTGGCTTATATAGCTGTTAAGTAAAACATATTCTTTGAAACTAAGCAGTGTATTCCTATAAGCCACTTTCTGAACCTCTAAACTATACTTTCACTTAAAAGAATTTATGTCATCATTATTCTTCATGAGTTTGAGTGAACTCTGGGAGTTGGTGATGGACAAGGAGGCCTGGCTTGCTGCAATTCATGGGGTTGCAAAGAGTAAGACATGACTGAGCAGCTGAACTGAACTGAACTGAACCAATACATATAGTTCGAGAAGGCAATGGCAACCCACTTCAGTACTCTTGCCTGGAAAATCCCATGGATGGAGGAGCCTGATAGGGCGCAGTCCATGGGGTCTCGAAGAGTTGGACATGGCTGAGCGACTTCACTTTCACTTTTCACTTTCCTGCATTGGAGCAGGAAATGGCAACCCACTCCAGTGTTCTTGCCTGAAGAATCCCAGGGACCGGGGGGGCCTGGTGGGCTGCCGTCTATGGGGTCGCACAGAGTCGGACATGACTGAAACGACTTAGCAGCAGCAGCAGCAGTCTTATGTTAAATAGATATGCAAGAGCTATAAAATCTAACAGTAAGAAGTGAGAATAGCAAAATGGAAAAAAAAAGAATTGTTTCTAATCAGGGCACTTCATCTAAATGAGTGAACTAGGTCAGAGATCTTAATAGAAATGAAGGTCAAACCCTGTAGCAAGATTCCAGGATTCATAAAAATACTAGTTACAGGACTAGGCTTTGGAATTGGATCCTGGTTCTTTCCTGTACTGAATCATCCCATGGTACTTTCTGGTATTAAATTTATTTTTCTGAATATTCAATTACTGTCTGTCTCCATATGACAGCAAATACTGCTAGTGCAGTGATTTGCTCATATGACAATTAGGGACCAAGCCAGGATTAAGAACATCCTAGGCACACAACATATGTTTGTTGAACAATTCTAGTTAAAAAGAAGATTATTTTGAATGAATTTTTGCATAACCAAGTCACATTCATACCACAGAATCTGTGATATNTTTTCTGAATATTCAATTACTGTCTGTCTCCATATGACAGCAAATACTGCTAGTGCAGTGATTTGCTCATATGACAATTAGGGACCAAGCCAGGATTAAGAACATCCTAGGCACACAACATATGTTTGTTGAACAATTCTAGTTAAAAAGAAGATTATTTTGAATGAATTTTTGCATAACCAAGTCACATTCATACCACAGAATCTGTGATATACAAAAGCAGAAATCTGTTTTCTATGACCTTTGTAGTGAGGACGAGAATAAAGATTTCATATTTTTAAAGGATTTTAGGCTTTTCCATTTTCTCTTGATTCAAAATCTCTGTGTTTCAGCCATTCTATGTACAATGCCCTTTTAAGATTCCATATTTTCAACTGTCAGAGAATCTAAAACTAACTCCCTTGCCACATAGATGTAATTGGCTTTTTAGCAAATCTTACAGTGTAAAAGATGGCATTTCTTGCTGTGAAGATTTATGAGCAGGCGTATATCCAGAACTTTCACTTTTTGTTATGTTTCTATGTTTGAGGACATTTATATTCTTCATTTTCTAACTTTTCAAAATGTATAATGCTTTCTTGTTACATGTAAGTTTATTTCCAACTTTACCAAACTATGATGCCTGGAATGTGAAGATAGCCTTGTTCACAAACACTCTGATAGTTTTAGTTGTACATTTCACTTTTTATCTAATTTTGGAACTTTTTCTTCAAGCAATTTAGTGAGTTGGACATTTCCATTTTATAAGACATGATGGATTTTTTTCATCTTATATCTGAGTCTAACTGAAAGAAGGATTGAAAAATCAATGTATTAGAAAATTTAACTGAGAGCTAGTTTGTTGTTTGTTCTTTAGTAGATTTTATTACCTTTTTTCTCATGATTAAATATGTTCATTAACCAGTTATCTCTTAATCATCAGGCAGGCAGTTCAGACTTGCTCAATTATTTCTTTTGTCTACTGACCCATTCATATCACAGATCCTCATTGAAGAAATGTAAAAAATGTCTAAATACCAAATGAATTTGTAGTTAGTGCTGGGGGAATTTGTAATTTCTTCGGTTCTGTCTCACTGCAGCAAAAATCTGAAGCAATAATCAGACCAGTGTTATAGCTCATTTTTATTGGCAAGCAAAGGAAAATACAACCTTGAGGCATGAGGGCAAGCCAACTCAAAAGACTCGAAGAGAAGAGAAGCCCCCAGCCTATTTTGGCTCCTCTTTTTATATATTTTTTCTTTTTCCTTCTCCCCCTGAGCCTGCCCTATGTAAATTGGGGGTAGCCAGGAGGGCTGTTTGTTTTAGGTGAGGTCCTTACTCCAGTCCTTGGACCTTCCTTTGTTCTATTTTCTTGGGCTTTTCCCTTCTCTGTCTTTTAGCCACCGTGATTGATTTTGGACTGTTTTTTTCTATTCTACCTAACAGTTAGTATGGAATGTCAGAACTTAGTTTATTCTGTTGGCAAAGATTCATTTCACCTTTTATTGGTATTTACAAATAGAGCTCTGAAAAGGAAACACAATAATTACAACTAATACAATGTATTCAAGGCAAGAAAATACATAATGCTATATTAAACTCCAGAAAAATACAACAACAAACTGCTAATTATTGTCATACTGTTATTATCACTGAATTTCTGTATACTACTTGTTCTTAAAGAGAAATTGAGACAGTTAAAAAAATAATATAATAATATCCATGTACATTGTTTGTTGATTTAATTTTCCTCTTTAAAAATAGTATATTTATTTGTGCTAACCAGCTTTATATGTTTTGTAAACCATATTCAACTGATATTAGTAGCATAAAAGTTGAAGTATTTTTGTTAGTAATTAGGGAAATAAATTATTGAATTAAAACATTTATAGTAAAAATAACTTCAAAGTTATTTTGTTTCCTGTAGTGTCCATATGTTAAATAAAAAAGTTTTGATAATGGAACTTTTGATTTTTAAATAGAGAAAAGTGAAAGTGAAAGTGTTAGTCAAATTTCAAAGCTATTTTGTTTCCTGTAATGTCTATGAGCTCAATTCAAAAGTTTTGATAGTGAAACTTTTGATTTTTGAATAGAGAAAAGATAATTTTAAAACTTGTGCTTCTTTTTTGTGCAATACCATCTTTAGATGGCCAGGTATTTTAAAGATTACTTGTTTATCCAGTTACTCTGTTGATGGATATTTAATTTGCTTCTGTGTCATGGTAATTGTGAACAGTGTTTTCAATAGATGAGTGGGATGGGGGAAGAGTGGGAGAAAGGTCCAAGAGGGAGGGTACATATTCATTGTTTACAGCAGAGATTAATACAATGTTGAAAAGCAATTACACCCCGATTAAAAAAAAAAAAGTTTGCTGTTGTTCAGTCACTAAGTTCTATCCAACTCTGTAACTCCATGGGCTACTGCATGAGATTACAGTAGAAATGTCATTGTTCTGAGCCATGTGACATGTGTTTACATTTTGTTTGTAATTTGCTGAATTATCTCTCTTAAATCCTTATTTCTCCATCACTGTAATGGAGACCAAAAACTGTCTTTTCTACTACACATGGTGCTATTAATTTCAAAGGCAAAAAACTTTGCAAAATAACTGTGATCTGTAAATATGTAAAATAAAAATCATATAAAAAAAAACTTTCCTCAAGATTTATGCTTGAGAATTCACTTACTAGTGAATGTGTGCTTAATTGCTCAGTTGTGACCAACTCTTTGTGACCTTGTGAACTATAGCCCTCAGTCCATGGGGTTTTCCCAGCAAGAATACTGGAACAGGTTTTCATTTCCTCCTCCTGGGGATTTCCTGATTCAGGGATCAAACTCAAGTCTCTTTCACTGCAGGTGGATTCTTTACCTCTGCACCACCAGGGAAGCCCTTTTTCAATTACTGTTAGTGTAAAAAGTAATCCTGTTTCTCCAGCAGTCATATGTGGATGTGAGTTGGAATTTAAAGGAGGCTGAGGACTGAATAATTGATGTTTTTGAACTGTGGTGCTGGAGACGCCTCTAATTTAACTTTTTCTACACCAAATTTCATACCTTCATGTACTCCCCCATGTACTCCACCTGTAGAATTCCCAATCACAGTAAATTGAAACACCTTTCTTACAGTTCCTAGAACAAAAGTCTTGGCATCCTCCTCACTTCTCATCTTTAATTCACAAACCTCTTCAACTAATCAACATTCTCTTAGCCATACATTTGAAATAAATTACAAATTACATTATTTTAAAAATATCTTCAGTAATACTAAACATCCAAGCCACATAATCTTTCTCTTCAGTTCAGCTCAGTTTAGTCACTCAGTTGTGTCTGACTGTTTGGACTGCACCATGCCAGGCTTCCCTGTCTCCATCACTAACTCCCAGAGCTTGCTCAAACTCATGTTCATTGAGTCGGTGATGCCATCCCACCATCTCATCCTCTGTCGCCCCATTCTTCTTCTGCATTCAACCTTTTCCAGCATCAGGGTCTTTTCCAGTGAGTCAGTTCTTCAAATCAGGTGGCCAAAATATTGGAGCTTCAGGTTCAACATCAGTCCTTCCAATTAGTATTCAGGACTAGTTTGATCTCTTTGCAGTCCAAGGGACTCTCAAGAGTTCTCTCCAACACCAGAGTTCAAAAACATCAATTCTTCAGTGTTCAGCTTTCCTTATGGTTCAACTCTCACATCCATACATGACTACTGGAAAAAACATAGCTTTGACTCGATAACTTTTGTCACCAAAGTAATGCCTTTGCTTTTTAATATGTTGTCTAGGTTACTTATAGCTTTTCTTCCAAGGAGTAAGCATCTTTTAATTTCATGGAGGCAGTCACCATCTGCAGTTATTTTTGGAGTCCAATAAAAGAATGTCAGTCACTGTTTCCATTGTTTCCTCATCTATTTGCCATGAAGTGATGAGACCTAAATCCATAATCTTCATTTTTTAAAATATTGAGTATTATGTTAGCTTTTTCACTCTCCTCTTTCACTATCATCAAGAGGCTCTTTAGTTTGTCTTCTTTTTCTACTATTAGGGTGGTGTCACTGCATATCTGAAGTTATTAATATTTCTCTCTGGCAACTTCATTCCAGCTTATGCTTCATTCAGCCCAGCATTTTGCATGATGTACTCTGCATATAAGCTAAATAAGCAGGGTGACAACCAGTCGTTGTTACATGTCCCATTCTAACTGTTGCTTTTTGACCTGCATACAGGTTTCTCTGAAGGAAGGTCAGGTGGTCTGGTATTCTCATTTCTTTCAGAATTTTCCAGTTTGTTGTGATCCACACAGTCAAAGTCATTAGCATATTCAATGAAGCAGAAATAGATGTTTTTCTGGAATTCTCTTGATTTTGTTATGATCTAGTGGATGTTGGCAATTTGATCTCTGGTTCCTTTACCTTTTCTAAATCCAGCTTGAACATCTGGAAGTTCNATCCACACAGTCAAAGTCATTAGCATATTCAATGAAGCAGAAATAGATGTTTTTCTGGAATTCTCTTGATTTTGTTATGATCTAGTGGATGTTGGCAATTTGATCTCTGGTTCCTTTACCTTTTCTAAATCCAGCTTGAACATCTGGAAGTTCTCAGGTCACATGCTGTTGAAGCCTAGCTTGGAGAATTTTGAGCATTACTTTGCTATCATGTGAGGTGAGTGCAATTGTGAAGTAGTTTGAACATTTTTGGCATTGCCTTTCTTTGTGACTGCAATGAAATCTGACCTTTTCCATTCCTGTGGCCACTGCTGGCTTTTCTACGTTTGCTGACATATTGAGTGTAGCACTTTCATAGCATCATCATTTAGGATTTGAAACAGTTCAACTGGAATTCCATCACCTCCACTAGCTTTGTTTGTAGTGATCCTTCCTAATGCCCACTTGACTTTGCATTCTAAAATGTCTGGCTCTAGGTTAGTAGATCACACTACTGTGGTTATCTGGATCCTTAAGATCTGTTTTGTATAGCTCTTCTGTGTATTATTTCCATCTCTTTTAATATCTTATACTTCTGTTAGATCATTACCATTTCTGTCCTTTATTGTGCCCATCTTTGCAAGAAATGTTCCCTTGGTATCTCTGATGTTCTTGAAGAGATCTCTAATCTTTTCCATTCTATTGTTTTCTTCTGTTTCTTTGCACTGATCACAGAGGAAGGCTTTCTTATTTCTCCTTGCTATTCTTTTCAACTCTGTATTCAGATGGATATGTATTTCTTTTTCTACTTTGCCTCTCACTTCTCTTCTTTACTCAGCTATTTGTAAGGCCTACTGAGACAATCATTTTGCCTTTTGGTATTTCTTTTTCTTAAAGATAGTTTTGATCACAGCCTACTCTGCAATGAACCTCTTTCGATAGTTCTTTAGGCAATTTGCCTATCAGATCTAATGCCTTGAATCTATTTCTCACTTCCACTGTATAATCTACTGTATAACCCACTGTGTAATCTTTCCCTTGAGATATTGCAAAAGACACTAACTTTCCATCATTAGCTTTTAACTTCCTACAGTCTATACCCAATGCATCTATCAGAGGGATGCTTCCAAAATCTCTGTCAGTAACTATCATTTCTCCCCTTAGAAATCTCCAATAGTTTCTCATTTTCCTGTGAGTAAAAACAAATGGAAAATTACAACAGCCTGAAAAACTCTGAATGATTTTTATTTTCTTAGTACTCTGATCTCATGTCCTTCAGCATTCCCTTTGGTTAAACTGTCTTCTCTATTGTTTTCGGAACATATTAGGCATGCAAATGTGTTTCCTGCACTTAATATATTCTTGTATTTTGTGGTTTTCACTTTCTTCAAGTTTTTGCATAAAGGTCAGCTTCTCAAGAAAGCTATCCTGACAGTACTATAAACTTCCTTTCTCTGTTCTTATCCACTTTCCCGCTGTGTTTTTCCCTCATAACATCACTCATCCTCTTCTTACAGACCACTGACTCTTAACTTTTGTGCTTTATTTTTGGCACTGCCATGTGACCTGCATGATCTCTCTTTCCCAATTGGTTATAGCTGTGCAATAGCAGTGACTGTCCATAATCCCATCTACTCAGACACCAGGGAACTCCTGGCATTATGTTTAATTTTATTGTTGGTATCTACCTGTAGAATTTCCATCTCAAGAGCAGAAATTTTCATCATCCTGTTGATTCATTTTCCTGGTGTCTAAAGCAGTGTCTGATATAAAATATAGGCACTTAATGAATATAAGCTTAATGTGTAAATGAAGAGCTTACTGGAAGTGTATGTAAACTTTTTTTTTATATATATAGTATGTCTCCTTCCCTGTAGATGTCTTGTTCATAGCATCTAAATTACTGGCCACCATAGTCAAGCCTTTGCATTTAATCGATACCTTCCAAATGTCTATGAAAACATATCTGATTAGTTTGGCCTTCGTTTTTCTTTTTAATTTTTATTTATTTACTTTTGGCTGTACTGGTTTCTGTTGGTCCCGACGGGCCTTCTTTAGTTGTGGAGAGCAGAGGCTACTCTCTATGTGTGGTGAGTGGGCTTCTCACTGTGGAGGGCTTCTCTTGTTGTAGAGTGTGGGCTCTGGAGAGCATGGACTTAAGTAGTGGTGGTGCATGGGCTTAATCGCTTTGTGTCATGTGGAATCATCCCAAACCACGGATTGAACCTGTGTCCTCTGCATTGGCAGATGTATTCTCAACCACTGGACCTACAGAGAAGTCTGAAGCCTTCATTTTCTTATCATGTAACAATATTGTATTATCTTACAGTCATAAATTAAAGCAGCCAGACATAGTGAAAAGACTGCAAGAGAGAGCAATAGAAATATGTTGACATAGTATAGTAAATTGCACATCACAATAATTTGGAAAGTACTGGGATACACACATACACACACACACACAAAGGAGTAATTTCCAAAAGCAACTAGGTTGTGAATGCAAATTATAAACCCTTAAAATCATGAAGAAAAATCAATAACTTCAAAACCTGAATGTCAGAAATATTTGAACCCAATGAAATAATGATTTATTTGAAAAATGAATACTTTAAAAGTTTTCACACTTAAGCCATTTACAAAAGAGAACTCACCAAAAATAATTTTCTACACGGATGAAGTCCATGAGAGCATCTGTTACATCATCACACATATAAAATCAATGTATTTCTAGAGGTGGTAATTAGGCATGTAAGACACATCAAATAAGTGAAAACACTTTGATTCCACAGTGATATTTCTAAATTTAGTTAAGTTCTGTTGAATTACATAAAAATCACTGAAAGGAAGTAGTCAAGATAAGCCTGAAGGGACAAAATATTACACTTTTTAAAATATTGTTGTTCTGTAGCTAAGTTGTATCTGACTCTTGACCCATAATTAATTGGATCAAATAACTGTTCTCTACCGAGATATTACATGTTGATTAAGTTTATGTATACAACAAAAGCCTCAGATTTTTTGTAGAGTGTTACCATTTTGGTACACTGCACATGTAAAGATAATCATATTTGTTTAATAAAAATAATGTTCATAAAAAAAACTTCAGGCATAATGAAAATTAAAAAGTTGACTAAAGAGTAAATTATAATTGATAATTTTCTTGCCAATGCAGGAGACTTAAGAGATGGAGTTTCCATCCCTGCATCAGGAAGATTCCCTGCAATGGGAAATAGCGACCCCCTCCAGTATTCTTGCCTGGAGAATTCCAAGGGGAGAGGAGCCTTGTGGGTAACAGTCCATAGCATTACAAAGAGTTGGACACAACTGAGCATCTGAGCACACACACATCAAAGAACTTAAAATTCATCAAATTTTGGAGTATGTATAAGAAAGGATAAAATGTAATGTGAGTCAGACAGCAATATATAACATAATCTAATTCTAATAACAAATCCAAGAGTATATCTATTATTATCTTCATTGCACAGATAAGAACATTACATTTAGAGAGCATAATAAATTGCTCATGAAAACAAGTGTTAAAAGGACTTAGATTTAAACTTGGTGGTTAACTCTGTAGTTTATGTATGTATATATCTATGATCTAACTCTATATGTTGCTGTTTAGTCACTAAGTCATGTCCAACTCTTTAGTGATCTCATGGACTTTATCCCACCAGGATCCTCTGTCCATGGGGTTTCCCAGGCAAAAATACTGGAGTGGATTGCCATTTCCTTCTCTCGGTGATCTGCCTGACCTAAGTATTAAATTTTCATCTCCTGCATTGGCAGGCAGATTCTTTACCAATGAGCCACCGGGAAAGCCCTTGACTCTATATTCAGTTCAGTTCAGTTCAGTCGCTCAGCCATGTCCAATTCTTTGTGACCTCATGAATCATGAGTGGATTGCCATTTCCTTCTCTCGGTGATCTGCCTGACCTAAGTATTAAATTTTCATCTCCTGCATTGGCAGGCAGATTCTTTACCAATGAGCCACCGGGAAAGCCCTTGACTCTATATTCAGTTCAGTTCAGTTCAGTCGCTCAGCCATGTCCAATTCTTTGTGACCTCATGAATCACAGTATGCCAGGCCTCCCTGTCCATCACCAACTCCTGGAGTTCACTCAAACTCATGTCCATCGAGTCAGTAATGCCATCCAGCCATCTCATGCTCTGTCATCCCCTTCTCCTTCTGCCCCTAATTCCTCCCAGCGTCAGAGTCTTTTCCAATGAGTCAACTCTTCGCATGAGGTGGCCAAAAGTACTGGAGTTTCAGCTTTAGCATCAGTCCTTCCAATGAACACCCAGGACTGATCTCCTTTAGAATGGACTGGTTAGATCTCCTTGCAGTCCAAGGGACTCTCAAGAGTCTTCTCCAACACCACAGTTCAAAAGCATCAATTCTTTGGCGATCAGCTTTCTTCACAGTCCAACTCTCACAGCCATACATGACCACTGGAAAAATCATAGCCTTGATGAGACAGACCTTTGTTAATTTAGACCTTTGTTAAAGTAATGTCTCTGCTTTTGAATATGCTATCTAGGTTGGTCATAACTTTTCTTGAAAGGAGTAAGCATCTTTAATTTCATGGCTGCAATCACCATCTGCAGTGATTTTGGAGCTCAAGAAAATAAAATCTGATATTACAAAAACCTAAAGTTCTTGTTCCAAAGAGTATGCAAGGCCAAAAATATATATAAGTTAGGAAAATTGCATGCTTTTTTGAAGACTGATAAGAAATAACTTTTTCTCCAGATCTTAGAAAATGATAGAATTTGGGTGAGATACTAAATCTCTGTGCATTTAGAAGAAATTATAAATTACCTTTTTTAGATATTATGCCTGTAACTTTGTAGTATTAAAGTCACTATCAGAATTTAAAGGGAAGAATAATTTCACAAAATTAATTTTTGTTTGAAAGTATTTCAGAAAATCAATCTCTTAACTAATAGAAGAATCAAAGAAAACAAATCAATATTAATGGATAAACAGTAAGAATTTAATCATGAATATTAGGCAGAAACTGTTTTCCATCTTTATATTATATCCCTTATGTTATTGAAATGAGCATATTTACATAATCTTTGAATACAGCTTCAGTACTAGGATAATCTCACAACCAAAGATTGCTTGGAAATACTGATTTATAAAATTTATATATTTGATACATTTATATTTTTCTCTTTATATTTTTGTACTAACTTTTGTTAAAATATTTTCTGAAACTTTGTTTCCTATGCACCATTTTGCTTTTATTTTAACTTTTACCTTATTTCTTATAAATGCAAAATTGAAAAGTCAATACTTTGTGGCCCTACTGACCTATGGATAAGTTGAGGCATTTACACTGTGGCTGATAAAGCAAATTCATTGTTTATCCTTTGTACCTGTATGGTCAAGTGAATTGAAAATACACATGATAAAGTGAAATCATCTCTATGTAACTTTGAGCAAATCTCTAAGAATACTGAATCCTTTAGTGAAAATAAGGTGTTAATATAACATTTTCAAATTCGGGGAAAACATACAATTCTGTAGGCTCGGTATAGTACTGAAATATTTACATAAGTGCTTGTGGGTTATCTCAGATAAAATATGCTGTCAAAGAGGGTTATAATAAAATAATCACTCTATAGAAGAACACACACAGCAATAAGAGCCCATTTGTATACAGCAATAAGAAATAGGAGGAATGACATCATTGGATGGGGAAATGAAGCAATAATGTATTATCTCAGATTTCCCATTGCATAAATTATATCACAGAATGTTTCCTGTATGGTGATGGATATGCACTCAACTGTAAGCAAATTAACAGCTATTACCATGGTAAAATTATGCCATTTGTACTTATATTAATGTAGGAGAAAAATGACTGAGATATAGAATACCAGACATTGCTTGGAAAGCAATTTATTATTTTATCCATGAAAGAACTTGAAATAATAAGACACTAAGATAAGAAAGAGTTTAAGATTGATTTTGTGAGAAATTAAGAAATTGAATGAAATCCATAGAAACACAATGAAAGTTAGTAAATGAAAGAAGTAAGGGAAAGAATAGGGAAGCATTTGGATATAAACCAGTGTTTTAAAATCTTTGTCAGTTTAGTTTTCTAACTGTAATAAAACTTTTATAATGGTAAATAAAATACAAAGGAAGACTTGGCTGAGCCTGTTGTTTCAGTCCCATGTGTGTTCAAACATAGATGTGATTTTCTATGAATAACAAAATTCCATAAAGTACATTAAAAAACCTATAACATGTGTGAGATATGTGCAGTAATTGCAGGTGTTAGAAACTTACATTAACAACATTTGTAGTAAAAATTCAGTGTGAGACAATTCACACTGATTATTTTTTATAGACACAATTCATTTGCAAATATACATATATATATATTTCACCCTTAGTACTCTCAAGTGCATTTGAGTCTGTAGTAAGTTTAAAGTTTTTACCCGGGCTAGAGTGCATGAATATTTAAAACATAATTCCCAAGAACACTGAATTGAATGAATGCCACAATTACAGTAGTTAAAAGTAAGAGAAATTTTGCAAATTTTTATATATGAATACTAATTAAAGAAGAGAAACTTTTTTGTTGTTGTTGTTGCCGTTCCATTGCTAAATCATGTCCAACTCTTTGCAACCCCATGGGCTGCAGCACACCAGGCTTCCTTATACTTCACTATCTCCCAGAGTTAGCTCAAACTCATGTCCATTGAGTTGGTGATGCCATCCAACCATCTCATCCCCTGTCACCCTCCTTTCCTCCTGCCCTCAGTCTTTACCAGCATCAGGGTCTTTTCCAATGAGACAGCTTTTTGCATCAGGTAGTCAAAGTACTGGAATTTTGCTATATATCAATAAGTAATATTAATAATTAATAACATCTTCATTGATAAATGATCTCTGATAATGACTTAATAATTTCAAAATAAATTTATGTTCAGGCCTTTGAGAGTAAGCAACTCCTAATTTAAGGCTGGTGGAAAATATAACATTACATTTAAAAAATTCTAAATTATTTACAGGAGGCCAGCATAAGTAGGGAAATAGTTGAATCCACAGATGAGAGAAAATAAAAAGTGTTTCAATCAAATGTTAGGAAAGAGAAGACAGCTGTTTCAAGTTCTTTAGGGAAGATAATGCCAGAGGGACTAAATTGTGTTCAAATTATATAGCATACATTATATAAAATTTATTTTACATATGAAAATTTATTTTAAATATAGCTAAAATTGTCCAATGAAAGGAGAATTAAGGAAAGATATGTTTGTCAATATGCCATCAAAATAGCAGATATCACTCTACGCATTGCAGAAAATTTAATGCACAAATTTAGATATAAAAGTGTTGGAAAGGATGTAAGTGTAAAATGGGTGGTAACCCAAGGACAAAAAAATGTAGGGAATACTACCTTCCCTCACGGAAGGGACGGTGATAGGAATATTGGCCCCAGGAAGGATTCCAGTCGCAGAAGCTTCGGGAGCATGTGCAGATGCTGTGGCTGTTGGAATTCCCATTGTTATTCCAACAATGAGAGCCAGTAGTCTCCAGTTTCACTATACCAACAGGCTTTTTAGTTTCAATTGCCTAAAACTTTTATTGCTATTGTTACTGTAGAAGCCAGTCAATGGTTGCTCTGCTCAGAGATTTATACACTCACTGTTGCTGCTGTTACTGTCTGATGAGCCCATGGCAGCTCTGCTGCTGGCTGAGGCTACTGGGAGGTCCTTCATGCTTGTATTGGCACCACACTGCCTAAGCAAGAAGTTGCTGTTGCTGCCATGGGACATAGCAACAGAACCAGAAAGAAATATATATATATATATA
>SJYX01023997.1:96357-119691 GCA_006410675.1 Oreotragus oreotragus
TATTCAAAATGCTAAAAGGAGGGGGAGGGAATCTGAAAACTGTGATACTCTACCGGGTAAGATTATCATTTAGATCTGAAGGAAAGATAAGGAACTTATCAGACAAAAAGTAAAAACATTTATCAGTAATAAACCTACTGAAAAAGAAATGTTAAATGGTCTTCTTTAAGCAGATAAGAAAGGGCTGTGACAAGAATGTATCCATAGAAAAGGAAAAATCAACTGGTAGGCAAATATATATAAAGTCTATGTGTCACCAACTTAAACAAAGCAGTACAAACATTGAGACAAAAATTGTAAAATTAAGTATAAGTATAATAATAAGTAAATGGATAAACATGAAGATGTAAAATATGACATCAAAAACACAAAGTATCAGTAGAAAGGCTAAAAAGTGTAGATATTTTTGAATGTTTGAACTTTAAAGGACTGTATTTTTTAACATAAAGGATTACATGTTTAAAACAAATACATATATTTATAGGTAGCATATATAAACCCCATGGTATCTACTAATCAAAAGCTTACCATAGACCATAGATGAACAAAACAAGAGAGAAAACAACACTAGTATATCAGTAAAGAAAATCATCAAACACAAAGTAAGAAACTAAAAGAAGAGTAAAAAAACTAGGGAAGAACTACAAAAAAACAAAAGGTAATAAAATGACACTAAATACATACATGTTAACAATCACTTTAAATGTCAATGTACGAAATGTTCCAATCAAAAGACATAGGGTGGTGGATTGGTTTCTATGTGGTACTTACAAGAAATTCACTTCAGAACTAAAGACACATACAGACTGCAAATAAGGGAATAGAAGAATATAATTCATGCAAATGAAAATGACAAGAAACCAGGTGTAGTGATACTCAAATTAAAAAAAAAAATAGAAAGAGGATGACGTATTTAGCAAAACACAATGAAGAACATTTATTATAAAGAAAGGAATAATACAAGGGAATATTGGACTCATTAACGTACACGAACCCAATACAGGAAAAACAAAGTCTATGAAGCAGATAATAACAGACATAAAAGAAGAATTAATGTACAATCATATAATAGAAGACTTTAAAACCCACTGTTATCAATGGACTAGTTATCCAGACAGAAAATCAATAAAGCAAGAGTAGTCTTAAAGAACACAATAAACAAGTTGGACTAAATAGGACATTCCATTGAACAACAGTAGAATATACACTCTTTTCATGTGAAATGTATGTTCTCCAGTATAGATTACAAATATGCTAGGCCACCGCATAAGTCTCAACACATTTAAGTGGATAGAAATTATATCAAGCATTTTTTTGCAACCACAGTCATATGAAAATAAAAATCAGTTACAGCAAGAAATTTGGGAAAAGCACAAACACTTGGAGACCAAATAACATGCTATTAAAATACTAATGAATCAATGAAGAAATTAAATGAGAACTCAGGAAACAACCTGACAAGTTCCAATATAACAAATAAAAGCACAACTTTCCAGAATCCATGGACCACAGAAAAAGCAGTTCTCAGTGGAAAGTTTATAGTGAGACAGGTCTACCTCAAAAAATAAGAAAAATCTCAAATTAAAAATCTAGCATCATTTAAAGGAATTTGAAAAAGGAAAACAAAGCTGAAAGTCAGCAAAAGGAAGGATATAAAGATTAGAGAGAAAATAAATGAAATAGAAACAAAAAGAACTAAGAAAAAAAAACAGAATCAAGGAAATCATGCGTTGTTACTTTGAAAAGATAAAATAAAAGAAAATTTTAGTCAAGCTCATAAAAAAAAACAGATGACCCAAATAAACAAGAGCAACAACAAAAAAAGTGGAGGAATACCACAGAGATACAAAAAATCAGAAGATAATACTATGAATACTTGTATGCCAACAATTGAAAAATCTAGATGAAATGGACAAGTTTCTGGAAACATACACCCTCCCAATATTGAATCAGGAAGAAACAGACAATCTGAACAGACCAAACAAAACTTCAAGACTGGAAATCTCCCAGCATCACTGGGAAACTCTACCAAACATATGAAGAAGAGCCAATAAGTATGCTTTCCGGATTAGTCCAAAGAATTGAAGAGAATGAAACACTCTCAAATTCACTCTACTTGGCTCTTGGTCACCCTTACTCTGTTATTGAAACCAAATACTGTACTGGAAAAAAGGAAAAGAAAATTACAGGCCAATATCTTTGATAGAAATATATGCAAGAATCATCAACAAAATATTAGCAAATCAAATCCAACAATATATAAAAATAATAATACACTGTGATCAGTGGGTTTTATTCAAGGGCAGAAAGGATAATTCAGTATTCACAAATCAATCAATACAACAGACCACATTAAGAAAAGTAAGGATAAAAAAATATCATGGCTAGCTCAATAGATGCATAAGAAGCATTTGACAAAATTCAACATTCACTTCTGATGCAAACTCTAATCAAAGTAAGTATAGAGGAGACATATCTCAAAAGAATAAAAGTCATTTATGACAAACCCGTAGCTAACATCATGACCAACAGTGACACACTGAAAGCTTTTCCTTTAAAATCTCAAACAAGAAAGATGCCCACTCTCATCACTTCTATTGAATACTCTATTGGAGATTACAAAACACTATATATATATAAAAAGCCTAAGGTCTCCACCTAAATCAGTTAGAAGTAATAAATTAATTCAGTAAATTTGAAGAATGCAAGATTAATATTCAGAAATCAATTGCTTTTCTATTCATTAATAGTGAACAGAGAGATAGTGAATTTCCCTGGTGGTCTAGTGGTTAAGAATCCTCCTGACAATGCAGGGGACACAGGTTTGATCCCTGATTGGTGAAGATCCCCTGTGCCACAGAGCAACCAAGATCATGAGCCACAACTACTGGAGCTTGCACGCCTGGAGCCTACACTGTGCAATGAGAGAAGCCAATGCAATGGGAAGCCTGTGTATCACAACCAAGAGTAACCCCTGCTTGCTACTGCTAAAGAAAATCCATGTACACCAATGAAGACACAGGCAGCAAAAAATAAATAAGTATTTTTTTAATTGCGTTAAAATAGTAATACTATTTACAATCATATCAAAAATAATAAGTTACCTAAGAATATGCTTAACCAAGAAGAGGAAAGACCTATACTCTGAAAACTATACAATCTTGATGAAGGAATTTGAAAATAATACAAAGAAATAAAAAAAGAAAATCCCATATTCTTGGATTGGAAGAAATAATATAGTAAAAATATCCGTGCTACCCAAAGCAATCTATAGATTTAAAACAATCCCTTCCAAAATAGCCATGGCATTTTTCACAGAATTAGAACAAATAATTTTAAGGTTTATATGGAACTACACTAGACACCAAATAGCAAAAGAAATACTGAGAATAAAGAACAAACCTGGAGGTATGATGTTCACTTATTTTAAACTCAGCTATACAGCTACAATAATCACAACAGAAATCAAAACCATCAATATAACAAAAAGGCAATTTAATAAGATAAAATATTTGTAAATGATATTACCAATAACGGGTTAATATCCAAAATATAGAAACAGTTCATACAATTCAATATAAAAAAGCTGAAAACCCAATTAAAATATGGGCGGAAGACTGAAACAGATATATTTTTTTTCCCAAAGAAGATATACAGATAACCAACAGGCATGTGAGAACAATGCTCAACATTGCTAATTATCAGAGAAATAAAAATCAAAACCAAAATGAGATACCCCCCTCAAATTGATCAAATGGACTATCATCAAAGTGTCTACTAATAATAAATGTTGATAAGAGTCTACTAATAACAAATACTTTTTTCCACATTTGGTAAAAAGGGAACCCAATCTTGGTGAGATTGTAAATTGGTATAACCACTAAGGAAAATAGAATGGAGTTTCCTCAAAAAAATTAAAGAACTACCATAAGATCCAGCAATTTCTCTCCTGGATATAGATCTAGAAAAAAAAGAAAAACAAAATACTAATTCAAAATGATACATGCATCCCAATTTTCATATCAGCATTATTTATAATAGCCCATGTACAGAAGCAACTTATGTGTCCATCAATTTAGGTCAGATGAATGGATAAATAAGATGTGATACACTCACACACACAAAATGGAAAGCTACTCAGACATAAAGAATAAAATCCTTCCATTTGGAATAATGTGTATGAAAACTTAGAAATAATTAATTAGTGAAATAAGTCAGAAAAATACACTCTATCATTACTTACATGTGGAATGTAAAAAAGATTTGTTTTTAAAAAAAGACAAATATAGAGAAAAAGCTAGTGGTTACCAGTAGAGAGAAAGAAGGGAAGACTGAGAAGTATGTGACTGAGGCATAAACTATTATGCATAAAATTAAAAACAGCAAGGATATGTACTGTATGGCACAAGGATGTATAATCATTATTTTGTAATAACTTTAAATGAAGTGAAACCTATAAAAATAGTGAATCACTGTGTTGTACACCTGAAACCTATATAATATTGTAAATCAACTACTTCAATCAAACTATTAATTTAAAAAAGGGCAAAAACAGAAAAGAAATGTATATACACAAGTACACATACATTCATTCTAAATATCAAAGTCAGAAATAAAGACTCAGCTGAAATAAAATTTAGGATGCTTCTTCATGGAAGATGTATTGATAAATGGTAATTTAATAAGAAGATTGTCTGAAAATTAATCTGAAACTTGGAAATACACCAAAGAGATTGTTCAACTTTCTTGCAGTGAAGTACAATTTAGTGTTTGCAACTTTCATATATTTACATATTTTATAAGTCAATAGAAATATGTTAATTTTAAATTTTTAACAAGTGGGAAAAATTCAAATATTTTCTGCCACTGGGAAATATAACCAAAATTATTATTGTTTATTGTCTCAATATGCATTTATGGCATTATCTACAAATACCCAGCTCTTCCTTATGCATTTTGAACTGGTCCTAATATCTNGGTCACCACCCCTGGCCTTGGGCGCAAGGTGGCTTCTCCCGGCCGCCCCTGGCCTCAGACGTGGGGTGTTTCTTCCTGGCCGCCCCTGACCTCGGACACGGGTCAGCTCCTTCCGACCGCCGCCCTGACATCAGATGTGGAGTGTCTCCTCCCAGCCGCCACTGACCTCAGACACAGGGTAGCTCCTCTTGGCCATTCCTGCGCCATCGCAGCCTGGCTAGAAACCAAAAAAAGAAAAAAAAACAGAATCAAGGAAATCATGTGTTGTTACTTTGAAAAGATAAAATAAAAGAAAATTTTAGTCAAGCTCATAAAAAAAGACAGATGACCCAAATAAACAAGAAGAACAACAAAAAAAGTGGAGTAATACCACAGAGATACAAAAAATCAGAAGAAAATACTATAAATACTTGTATGCCAACAATTGAAAAATCTAGATGAAATGGACAAGTTTCTGGAAACACACACCCTCCCAATATTGAATCAGGAAGAAACAGACAATCTGAACAGACCAAACAAAGCTTCAGGACTGGAATTTTCCCAGCATCACTGGGAAACTCTACCAAACATATAAAGAAGAGCCAATAAGTATACTTTCCGGATTAGTCCAAAGAATTGAAGAAAATGAAACACTCTCAAATTAACTCTACTTGGCTCTTGGTCACCCTTACTCTGTTATTGAAACCAAATACTGTACTGGAAAAAAGGAAAAGAAAATTACAGGCCAATATCTTTGATAGAAATATATGCAAGAATCATCAACAAAATATTAGCAAATCAAATCCAACAATATATAAAAATAATAATACACTGTGATCAGTGGGTTTTATTCAAGGGCAGAAAGGATAATTCAGTATTCACAAATCAATCAATACAACAGACCACATTAAGAAAAGTAAGGATAAAAAAATATCATGGCTAGCTCAATAGATGCATAAGAAGCATTTGACAAAATTCAACATTCACTTCTGATGCAAACTCTAATCAAAGTGAGTATAGAGGAGACATATCTCAAAAGAATAAAAGTCATTTATGACAAACCCATAGCTAACATCATGACCAATAGTGACACACTGAAAGCTTTTCTTTTAAAATCTCAAACAAGAAAGATGCCCACTCTCATCACTTCTATTGAATACTCTATTGGAGATTCTAGCACAATCCTATAAGAAAAGAAAATAAAAGTCAGCCAAATCAGATTGAAAAAATATTAAAACTCTCATTATTTGGAGATTACAAAACACTATATATATGAAAAGCCTAAGGTCTCCACCTAAATCAATTAGAAGTAATAAATTAATTCAGTAAATTTGAAGAATGCAAGATTAATATTCAGAAATCAATCGCTTTTCTATTCATTAATAGTGAACAGAGAGATATTGAATTTCCCTGGTGGTCTAGTGGTTAAGAATCCTCCTGACAATGCAGGGGACACAGGTTTGATCCCTGATTGGTGAAGATCCCCTATGCCACAGAGCAACCAAGATCATGCACCACAACTACTGGAGCTTGCACGCCTGGAGCCTACGCTGTGCAATGAGAGAAGCCAATGCAATGGGAAGCCTGTGTATCGCAACCAAGAGTAACCCCTGCTTGCTACTGCTAAAGAAAATCCATGTACACCATTGAAGACCCAGGGCAGCAAAAAATAAATAAGTAAAGTATTTTTTGAAAATTGCATTAAAATAGTAATACTTTTACAATCATATCAAAAATAATAAGTTACCTAAGAATATGTTTAACCAAGAAGAGGAAAGACCTATACTCTGAAAACTATACAACCTTGATGAAGGAATTTGAAAATAATACAAAGAAATAAAAAAAGAAAATCCCATATTCTTGGATTGGAAGAAATAATATAGTAAAAATATCCGTGCTACCCAAAGCAATCTATAGATTTAAAACAATCCCTTCCAAAATAGCCATGGCATTTTTCACAGAATTAGAACAAATAATTTTAAGGTTTATATTGAACTACACTAGACACCAAATTGCAAAAGAAATACTGAGAATAAAGAACAAACCTGGAGGTATGATGTTCACTTATTTTAAACTCAGCTATACAGCTACAATAATCACAACAGAAATCAAAACCATCCATACAACAAAAAGGCAACTTAATAAGATAAAATATTTGTAAATGATATTACCAATAATGGGTTAATATCCAAAATATAGAAACAGTTTATACAATTCAATATCAAAAAGCTGAAAACCCAATTAAAATATAGGCGGAAGACTGAAACAGATATATTTTTTTTTTCCCCAAAGAAGATATACAGATAACCAACAGGCATGTGAGAACAATGCTCAACATTGCTAATTATCAGAGAAATAAAAATCAAAACCAAAATGAGATACTCCCCTCAAATTGATCAAATGGGCTATCATCAAAGAGTCTACTAATAATGTTGATAAGAGTCTACTAATAACAAATGTTTTTTTCCACATTTGGTAAAAAGGGAACCCAATCTTGGTGAGGTTGTAAATTGGTGTAAGCGCTAAGGAAAATAGTATGGAGTTTCCTCAAAAAAATTAGAGAACTACCATAAGATCCAGCAATTTCTCTCCTGGATATAGATCTGGAAAAAAAGAAAAACAAAATACTAATTCAAAATGATACATTCATCCAATTTTTCATATCAGCATTATTTATAATAGCCCATGTACAGAAGCAACTTATGTGCCCATCAATTTAGGTCAGATGAATGGATAAATAAGATGTGATACACTCACACACACAAAATGGAAAGCTACTCAGACATAAAGAATAAAATCCTTCCATTTGGAATAATGTGTATGAAAACTTAGAAATAATTAATTAGTGAAATAAGTCAGAAAAATACACTCTATCATTACTTACATGTGGAATGTAAAAAAGATTTGTTTTTAAAAAAAGACAAATATAGAGAAAAAGCTAGTGGTTACCAGTAGAGAGAAAGAAGGGAAGACTGAGAAGTATGTGACTGAGGCATAAACTATTATGCATAAAATTAAAAACAGCAAGGATATGTACTGTATGGCACAAGGATGTATAATCATTATTTTGTAATAACTTTAAATGAAGTGAAACCTATAAAAATAGTGAATCACTGTGTTGTACACCTGAAACCTATATAATATTGTAAATCAACTACTTCAATCAAACTATTAATTTAAAAAAGGGCAAAAACAGAAAAGAAATGTATATACACAAGTACACATACATTCATTCTAAATATCAAAGTCAGAAATAAAGACTCAGCTGAAATAAAATTTAGGATGCTTCTTCATGGAAGATGTATTGATAAATGGTAATTTAATAAGAAGATTGTCTGAAAATTAATCTGAAACTTGGAAATACACCAAAGAGATTGTTCAACTTTCTTGCAGTGAAGTACAATTTAGTGTTTGCAACTTTCATATATTTACATATTTTATAAGTCAATAGAAATATGTTAATTTTAAATTTTTAACAAGTGGGAAAAATTCAAATATTTTCTGCCACTGGGAAATATAACCAAAATTATTATTGTTTATTGTCTCAATATGCATTTATGGCATTATCTACAAATACCCAGCTCTTCCTTATGCATTTTGAACTGGTCCTAATATCTCCTTATTAATATATTATTTTAATAAAACTTTTTATACATATTGTTTTATATTTTCAGTTTTGTATATCCTATTTTGTTACCACAATAGATTTATCTGATGTGGTCAAGTATACTTTGTTGCTTGAAAAGAGCACGTCATTGGCTGGGTAAGTTCAGGCACATCTTTTTTCTTTCTTGACCTCCAGTGGTAAATCTGAGAAGCAACAGAATTTTCCTNCATATTTTATAAGTCAATAGAAATATGTTAATTTTTAAATTTTTAACAAGTGGGAAAAATTCAAATATTTTCTGCCACTGGGAAATATAACCAAAATTATTATTGTTTATTGTCTCAATATGCATTTATGGCATTATCTACAAATACCCAGCTCTTCCTTATGCATTTTGAACTGGTCCTAATATCTCCTTATTAATATATTATTTTAATAAAACTTTTTATACATATTGTTTTATATTTTCAGTTTTGTATATCCTATTTTGTTACCACAATGGATTTATCTGATGTGGTCAAGTATACTTTGTTGCTTGAAAAGAGCACGTCATTGGCTGGGTAAGTTCAGGCACATCTTTTTTCTTTCTTGACCTCCAGTGGTAAATCTGAGAAGCAACAGAATTTTCCTCTACCTTTTTCTTTCCCTCTCCCTTTCCTTTTGTTTTTGGCAACTAGTTCACACACATCCAGTAATTTACTTCCCAATGTGACTATAATTCAGAGTTTGATTTTTAGTCTGATAATTTGGATATTTTTGTTAGATAGATGATGAAGATCTGTACCCTAACAAGTGAAAGGTGACAGAACATCTATGTTCTTGAACTAGTGAGAGGATTGTAATTCTTATTTTATTTGGAATATTGTTTGTAACGTTTTCACTGATATATCGGTATTTGATATTCATAATCTCAGTGTCACAAGTGGTAAGGAAGTTTATAAACTTTAGCAAACTTTGAAAACCTCAGAAAGAATGTAATTAATCCAACTTAGTGGATATAAACAAGTAGAGAGAGGGTTTTATCCTTAGTTTTCTAGCCTCAATACACAAAAACAAATAATAGAGGATTTTAGATGTGCAATCTCAATTCCATATGAAAATTTCTAGATGAAAGTGAATTCTCTGGTATTGATTTGTTCAATATTCCATGATCAAAGAACTATATGTAATTAGTTAACACCTGTTGGATTCATATGTATAATAATCAGCCCAAATCTTATGAGATGATTAACATAATTAAGATTGGTTTTAGGAGATTTTTATCAAAAGGGCAGTGGGATACTGTCAGAGTTATCTGCATATTGGTAATAAGCAGAAGAGATTATTAGTTATTCCTTTAGGATATTTCTGATTTTGTACCTTTAGACTGATTTTCTGCTGACTTGTTTATTTTACATTCTACAAGGAAGTTTAATTTTGTAGATTATTTTCAAGTAGAGAAACGAAAATGTGTGCCTGCTAAAAAAGATAAGTTTAAAGATTACAGTATATTGTCTTAAGGACATAAATGAGCTCTGGATCTAAAAATCTAATTTTATCTTACATTCTTTTATTAAATTGTAGATACGGCTCAAATGAACTTTTAACTAGTTTCGCCACAATACATTTTCTTCATGAACTAGTGAAAGTGATAAAATGCTTGACATATATTCACATATTCACATTCACATACATAATTTCCCTCCTCTTTTTTTAACCTTTTATTTTTTAACATTAGAAAGATACACATTAAAACCACATATCACAGAACAAAACAATAAGCAGTATTGGTCAACAACAAAAAAACAAATAAAAAAGCTGTCAACCTTAAACGTTAGCAAAAATGTTGAATCACTAAAACCTTCATGCACAATTCATTGGAGAATAAATTGATAACCACTTAGGAAACTGTTTAGCAGTGTCTATTAAGCCATAATATATAGAAATTTGTGACCTAAAAATTGTATGTATATAAATATGCATATATATAAAACACTAAATATTCATATATTCAACATATATGAAAGCATATGTTCAACAAAGAGATGTAGTAGGATGATTATGGTGTTACTATTTGGAATATCTGAAAAGTGGAACCTTACCCAAGTATCCATCAAGAGTATACATAAAGGATGGATTGTGTGTGCTTTTAGGAAATAGACTGTATATAGCAATGAGTACAAATTGACAACAATGTGTATTAGTATAAATAAATTTCACAAAATTGATGTTGAGAGAAGCCAGATATTAACAAATATAAACTCCATAACTGCATTTATAGCTATTTCGGTGATGGTTTAATCACTAAGTCCTGTCTAACTCTTGTCAACCCATAGACTGTAACATGCCAGGCTCCTCTGTCCATGGGATTTCCCAGGCAAGAATACTGGAGTTGGTTGCTATAAAATGTCTATTATAAAACTAGTTAAAACCAATCTATCCTATTAAAACTCAGAATGATGGGGTAAGTTGCCTGGAAAACCTCCATTATGAGGGGCAGAGGGAGAGTGGTGGGGAAAGGGAGTGGAATTTGAAGTACTGATTAATTATTTAATTTATTAATCTTAGTTGTAAAATTTTAAAAATATCAGCAAATTATATTGAAATCAACAGCAAACTCTATGGCAAAATCAAAACGTGTTACATTATAAGTGTAGGAGTGTTCATCCTACTGAATAGTTGGCAGATCTTATAGTTCTATAAGAAAATGCTTTGGGCAAAATGTGACGTCCAAGTAACTGTAAATCAGCAATAGGTAGCCTCAAACCAAAGTATGGGTGAAAGAAAGACAATCATTTATAATTTGATTTAATGTTCAAATCAATATTCATTAAATTGTGGGTTTCTTAAGAGCAAGTATTATATTTTTGTACATTTTATTTCTTATATTTATGTCATGTTAGTCTTTTAAGCTATTTATTCTACTTATGATAACATAGACTAGAATAAAGATAATAATAAAATAGCTAACATATTGATCATATAACATATATAAAGTACTGTGAAAATTCAATTTAAGTGGATTAGCTTATTTAAAATTTTAATAATTGTCTGGGAATGATTTTGGGGTGTGTGTATCTTATGCAAACAAGTTTATGGTTGACAAAGGTAGCTATAAAAACATTGATTTCAGAGCAGAATAAAGATAATAATAAAATAGCTAACATATTGATCATATAGCCTATATAAAGTACTGTGAAAATTCAATTTAAGTGGATTAGCTTATTTAAAATTTTAATAATTGCCTGGGAATGATTTTGGGGTGTGTGTATCTTATGCAAACAAGTTAATGGTTGTCCAAGGTAGCTATAAAAACATTGATTTCAGAGCAGTCTTATGGTCTTTATGTTTTTCTCTACAGTCATACTGGTTTCATTGTTTATGATTCCAAGATATCTATTACACCTCCAACCATGAAATAGGCATTCCAAACAGGAAGAAAATGAGAGAAGGGGAAAAAATCTGAATGCTGTGTTCCCCTTCTTTCTTTTTTCAGAAAAACAAGAACTTTCCCAAATTACATGCCAAGAAGTCTTTTCACACTTATTAGCCAGAATCATATCACATGTTTATTCCTGCTGCTGCTGCTGCTAAATCACTTCAGTAGTGTCTGACTCTGTGTGACCCCATGGACAGCAGCCCACCAGACTCCCCCATCCCTGGGATTCTCCAGGCAAGAACACTGGAGTGGGTTGCCTTTTCCTTCTCCAGTGCATGAAAGTGAAAAGTGAAAGTGAAGTTGCTCAGTCGTGTCCAACTCTTTGTGACGCCATGGACTGCAGCCCACCAGGCTCCTCCATCCATGAGATTCTCCAGGCAAGAGTGTTCATCCCTAGATGTATGTATTAGCTCAAATAGTTTAGACCAATCACAAATATTTCCCTGGATTAACCAAATCTGGGGGCATCATAAGCAGGAAAAAGAAGATTGGAATCAAAGTCTGTCGAGTGAGCAAAGGACACTAGATGCAGATTTCTTCCTGGGCAGCTAATGAGTTAGTAGCCATCTCAAGGAAAATCTTTATAATGTACTGTTTGATTTTGAACTGCATGAATATATTAGCCAAATCAAATCTGTGGATTTAACAACACTGAAAATAGGATAAAAGCAAATACTCATGCTACCTACATAATGCAATAATAATACAGCATCATTGTATGATATTACTGCTAAAGATGCAAAATCTGTTTCTAACAAGCCCAGGCTGAGAAATATTCTACATATTGTCTTCCCAGGTGGCGCTATAGGTAAAGAACACACCTGCCAAAGCAGGAGACATAGGAAATGCAGATTAGATCCCTGAGTCAAGAAGAGCTCCTGGAGGAGGGTGTGGCAACCCACTACAGTATTCTTGCCTAGAGAATCCCAAGGATGGAAGAGCCTGGAGGGCTACAGACCACTGGGTCACAAAGAGCTGGACACAACTGAAGTGACTTCACACAGACACACACACACAGCCTGTAACCAGTGAAATGATCACCATCATGAAAGATGAAAAAACAGAAAATTTTCTGTATTTAATGAAGACATGAACACACGCAAACTTTATACAAACATGATTCTTGTCTGGATACATTTGTTTTAAAGACATTATTGGAAAGATCTGTGAAACTTGATTGGTTTTATTATATCAATATTAATTTATTGGCTTTGATGATTACACTGTAATTATGCAGCAGAGTCTTACTGCATAGGAACTACACATTAAAACATATGTGAAAATGATTTGGCCTTATATTGACAATTTAGTTGTAAATAGTAGAAGAAAAAAGTGCTCTTTGTGATGTTTTTGCAAAAAAAAACTTTGTAATATATTTTCTTTCAATGGGAAGAGTTAAAGAAAGGAAAAAAAAAAAAAAAAGAGGGCTCAAAGTCTGTTCTTTGAATAGGTTTTGAATCCTGATTACCACTTGCCAGCATAGAAATTCTGATTTAAAACCAAACCACAAACAAACCAAAAATGAGAGAGAAAAGAGAGGAATCAACAATTCATGAAACCTGTAGAGTCTGGTAAAATAAATATGAAATGTGTAAATTCTATATCTGTAAACTTCGCGCCTCATGATATATGGTTGACTCCCATGAAAATGTTGTGGAAAATAAAATCTCCAGATTTTATACACACACACATATATATGTATATGCAAAATGTTTACATATATATGTAACATAATACATGTAAAATGTATACATATATATATATACACACACATGAATTGCCTAAGGAAAATGATAAGCATGCTTACAAACCAGTGACTTGAAATCTTTCCTTAATTATATTTTCAGCTTTTCTTTTATATATAGGTATAAAATATCCTCATATTCTTGGGGACAACAAAGAGGAAAGAACCTTATGAAACTTTGATAGATTGATAAAGACTTTGGCATTGTCAATAAGTGGGAAGGGGGTAGGATCTGTAGCCTAATTTAGCAAAACTTTAAAAAGCTATTTGAAAGGAATTTTAATGACATGTCGTAAAGGTTTTGGTTTTGTCCAGTAGAATATTATCATTTCATTTAACATAATAATTCATTTAGTGATCATTTATCTTTCTAGCTACTGATATGCATTGATGACTTACGGAAGGACTGATTTCTTCATCAGAGAGCAACTTCCATTTAAACTAATTTCACAGGCAAAATGACAAAGCACATCAGGAAATCCACAGATATGAAAATAGATTTAAAAATTGAAAGAAATGAAAAAAATGGAAAGAGACAGAACCATATATTTTAAAAGCATGTGAAGAGGAAAGTGAAAAAGTTGGCTTAAACCTCAACATTCAGAAAAAGAAGATCATGGCATCTGGTCTCATCATTTCATGGCAAATAAATGGGGAAACAGTGGAAACAGTGTCAGGCTTTATTTTTGGGGGCTCCAAAATCACTGCTGATGGTGAGTGCACCCATGAAATTAAAAGATTCTTACTCCTTGGAAGGAGAATTATGACCAATTTAGACAGCCTATTAAAAAGCAGAGACATTACTTTGTCACAAAGGTCCGTCTAATCAAGGCTATGGTTTCTCCAGTGGTCATGTATGGATGTGAGAGTTGGACTGTGAAGAAAGCTGAGCACCCAGGAATTGATGCTTTTGAACTGTGGTGTTAGAGAAGACTCTTGAGAGTCCCTTGGACTGCAAGGAGATCCAACCAGTCCATTCTGAAGGAGATCACTCCTGGGTGTTCATTGGAAGGACTGATGAAGCTGAAACTCCAATACTTTGGCCACCTGATGTGAAGAGCTGACTCATTTGAAAAGACCCTGATTCTGAGAAAGATTGAGGGCAGGAGAAGGGGACGACAGAGAATGAGATGTTTGGATGGCATCACTGACTGGATGGACATGGGTTTGCGTGGACTCCGGAATTTGGTGATGGATAGGCTGGCCTGGCGTGCTGTGGTTCATGGGGTCGCAAAGAGTCCGACACGACTGAGCGACTGAACGACTGAACGGAGCTGAACTGAAGTGAAAGTGAAAATCGTTTTGTCCTGTTCGACTCTTTGCGATTCCATATACTATAGCTTACTAAGCTCCTCTGTCCATGGAATTCTGCAGGCAAGAATACTGGAGTGGGTTGCCATTCCCTTCTCCAAAATCATGTGAAGGGGATCTTAAAATAGGTCTTGATTAAAATATGCAAAGAGTAAAAAGAAAGAACACAGTAAGATTAAGTGAGTATTAGTACCTTGCCCAAGATTATATAGTTTCAAAGAGATAGGTATAAACTCAAACTCAGATAATCCTGACCACAGAGCCTCCTCTTTCTCTCTCTCTCTCTCTTTTTTTTTTTTTTTTTTTTTTTTTAGCCAAGTTACCTGTCTTCCTTATATTCTAATACTGTTTAGGTAAAGCATAAGATTCAAAAATGCATTTATCATTGCTCTGGCATTTCTAGTTCTGACTTTTTCATGTACTAACTGAACAGACTTGGGAAGGTTACAGTCTTTCTGGGACTTAGACTCATAATTCATATTACCTGACACATAGGGCAAAAAGGAAGATGAATAATACACTGCATACAAAAGTGTTCTATACTCTTAACCCAACAAAACAACAACAAAAAGTAAAACTCAATTGTTTATGACAGATGCATTACTCAATTTTTAAAATGCTGGATGAATTGTAGATCTAAAAGCAATTTTATTTGGCAGTCAAAGGCATTTTCCTTCTATTGCAAAGAAAAGACACTTTGAAAATTCAGGGGTATGGGTTAAGAGCTTGCTAGATTATTGACTAGTAATTTATTTGCTATTGTTTGGGTGCTGTTATTTTACATTTAAAAGCAACTTGGTTTTAGATCTCCTGACCATATATGAAATATTTATGCAGACTATAAAAAGTCAAATCCTAAATACCAAGTTCTAAAATTTTCTTTTATAAAGTAGAAAAGTTTTAAAAAGTACCCTTTTGATGCAAAATTTGACTTGTTTGAACTCATTTGATAGAAAACACACTTTGAAATGATATAAGACTATTTGCACTGAAGAACTGATGCTTCTGAACTGTGGTACGGGAGAAGACTCCTATGAGTCTCTTGGACTGCAAGAATTCCAACCAGTCCATTCTGAAGGAGATCAACCCTGAGATTTCTTTGGAAGGAATGATGCTAAAGCTGAAACTCCAGGACTTTGGTGAAGAGTTGACTCATTGGAAAAGACTCTGATGCTGGGAGGGATTGGGGGCAGGAGGAGAATGGGATGATAGAGGACAAGATGGCTGGATGGCATCACCGACTTGATGAGTGTGAATTTGAGTGAACTCCGGGAGCTGGTGATGGGCAAGGAGGCCTGGCATGCTACTATTCATGGGGTTGCAAAGAGTCAGACACAACTGAGCAACTGAACTGAAGACTATTGAATTTTACCTTTATAATTAATATTTTTAGACAGTTTAATATAAATAAAAATTGCTGTCCAATCCCATGCTGAGAATAGTATACACTATCATGTAGACTTTAATCTATTTATTAAATATGAAAACCTCTCAATTGGAAATATATCTGGCCCAAAGTGTTTCAATAAGAGAACTTGGATCAATAAAAATCAAAGTAAATCAGTATCTTTAAAAGTCTAATGAAATTAAAAAAGCTCCCAATTGTTACAGTGCTATTCCAAATGAAATATCTGAGCTAGAAATACTGTAATTCACTACTATGTTATATATGAAACAAATATATCAAGTAGATGAATTCTATTTATTTTTTATTGGAGTACAAGAAAGTGATTCAGTTATACATACATATATTTCTATTTTTTTCAGAATCTTTTTCTTAATAAGCTATTACAAAATATTGAGTAGAGTTCTAATTTCTATGGAACAGGTCCTTGTTGATTATATATATATATATTAGTGTGTTTATATTAATATCAAACTTCTAATATGTTATAATTGATAATTTTTAAAAGAGAATGACTAAAAGACTGTTAGAAGTTATTGTGGAACTGTAGCTTTTATTTTTAGATTTTTAGGGAAATTTCTGAACTCCAGGAGTTATGGGTCATCATTCAGTTTAGATAACAGAAAGGAGAGGAAGGGATGGACTGTACCGTGCATGAGCGTTAACTCGTACTTTAAGGGATGTGATAATTTGTCCTCTGTACTAAATATCAAATAATTTCTACTTTGTAGACAATATAGCGGAGAAGGCAATGGCATCCCACTCCAGTACTCTTGCCTGGAAAATCCCGTGGACATAGGAGCCTGGTAGGCTGCAGTCCATGGAGTCGCGAAGAGTCGGACACGACCGAGTGACTTCACTTTCACTTTTCAGTTTCATGCATTGGAGAAGGAAATGGCGACTCACTCCAGTGTTTTGCCTGGAGAATCTCAGGGACAAGGGAGCCTGGTGATCTGCCATCTATGGGGTTGCACAGAGTCGGACACAACTGAGGCGACTTAACAGCAGCAGCAGACAGTATAGATAACAATGGTATGTCTAAAAGAGGAAGGATAATGTTTATAAACCCCCAAGGCCTTTGAACTTGTACTTAACTATGACACATAATGAGGGTAGTTTATAAAGATTTGAGTATCTGAAATTTTGTAGTCTGGTTTCAATTTAATCAGTGTTTTTCCTAGGAAATTTTCTGATGGCTATTTAAAGAGGGACAATTATTCTAATCACACTCAGAGTATAGCATAAATAAAAATAAAGTCATAAAAAAACCACAAACATTCTGCATATCTTTGAGATTTAAACCATATTTGTAATTTTCTCTATGTTTGTTTCAATGTAAAAGAAAAATGCTATCTATATTTCATTGTAGGGAGTATAAATACATCTAGATGGAAAAATTACTTTGAAAAATAGGAAAAATTATATAAATAGAATGTCTTATATGTCAATAATTTTAGTATAAAAATATTGGTAAATTATACACAGAAGTAATTCCTAGCTCTGGGTTCTTAACTAATGGCAAAACAATATGATACTTGCAAAATAATTTTAGTTTAAATATTAAAAATTACTTTTGAAGGTATCCCAAATGCTTTGGTTACACTTAGTGATAGATTTATAGTAATGAGATTTTATGTTAATATTAACACGTATTTTATATTAAAAATATTGGTAAATTGTACACAGAAGTAATTCCTAGCTCTGGGTTCTTAACTAATGGCAAAACAATATGATACTTGCAAAATAATTTTAGTTTAAATATTAAAAATTACTTTTGAAGGTATCCCAAATGCTTTGGTTACACTTAGTGATAGATTTATAGTAATGAGATTTTATGTTAATATTAACACGTATTTTACCAGTCTTATGCCAAGGGCATTAAACTCAGGAGACCCATAATGAGTCTACTATGTATAAGTTAAAATATATCACAGATCAATGGAAAATATCTCACTTTTTAAGTCTTAAATATCAGTGAGAATTAGGAATTTGGTAATTGAGTTATGATACACCTTTTGTCCAGAGAAGGCAATGGCACCCCACTCCAGTACTCTTGCCTGGAAAATCCCATGGATGGAGGAGCCTGGTAGGCTGCAGTCCATGGGGTCATTAAGAGTCGGAAACAACTGACTGACTTCACTTCACTTTTCACTTTCATGCATTGGAAAAGGAAATGGTAATCTACTCCAGAGTTCTTGCCTGCAGAATCCCAGGGATGGGGGAGCCTGGTGGGCTGATGTCTGTGGGCTTGCACAGAATTGAACACGACTGAAGTGACTTAGCAGCAGACCTTCTGTCATCATATGAATTAAAATTCAAGTTCAAGAAATCACAACATATTTATTTTAAGACTGTACATAAAATGTTGTTCAGTTACTAAATCATGCCCCACTCTTTGTGATCCAATGGACTGCAGCCCACTAGGGTGCTCTGCCCATGAGATTATCCAGGCAATAATACTAGAGTAAATTGCCATTTCCTTCTCAAGGGGATTTTCCCAGATCAGAGATAGAACCTATGTCTCTTGCACTGGCAGATTTTTATCACTGAGCCACTAGGGAAGCCTGATATATAAAGTATACATCATTTAAAACGTGAGTGCCTACTCCAGAGATGCTTGAATATGGACTCTTATAATCTTTGGCAGTAGTTGTATCTTTGGAAAGTTTACTTACCTCCTGAAGTTAGTTTCCTTCTTAGTAAAATGAGATTCATTAGAACTACTTGAAATTATTAAGAGCTTCTGTGAAATAACATTAGATACAGCTCAGTATTTGATAGGCTTCCCTGTTGGTTCAGATGGTAAATTGTCTGCCTGCAATGCGGGATACCCGGGTTTGATCCCTGGGTTTGGAAGATCCCCTGGAGAAGGAAATGGCAACCCACTCCAGTACTCTTGCCTGGAAAATTCCACGGATGAAAGAGCCTGGTAGGCTACAGTCCATGGAGTTGCAAAGAGTCGGACACAACTGAAAGACTTCACTTTCAGTATTTGATACACACAAACCAGAAATTGATTATTTTGAATTTTTAAAGTATGTTTTTTGTTTTCCTTTTCTTTTCCTGTTCATCTTTAGCCCTCAATGTATACTGTGAAACAGCTTGTCAGACCTGGACCATATCTTTGGTTAATATCTTCCAGAGCTTCATAATGGAGTTGCAAAGAGTCGGACACAACTGAAAGACATCACTTTCAGTATTTGATACACACAAACCAGAAATTGATTGTTTTGAATTTTTAATGTATGTTTTTTGTTTTCCTTTTCTTTTCCTGTTCATCTTTAGCCCTCAATATATACTGTGAAACAGCTTGTCAGACCTGGACCATATCTTTGGTTAATATCTTCCAGAGCTTCATATCCACTCAAGAAAAAACTGTGGGCAACACAATGATGCACACATTTAACATTAGGATTGCAGAAGATTCTGATGATGGGAAAGATTGAGGGAAGGAGAAAAAGTGGGCAATGGAAGATGAGATTTGGATGACTACATCAACTCAGTGGACATGAGTTTGAGCAAACTCTGGGAGACAGTGAAGAACAGGAAAGCTTGGCCTAATGCAGTCCATGGGGTCCCAAAGAGTCCAACACGACTGAATGACTGAACGACAACATCGACAAAAACATCAGGATTGGGAGGGGCTCTAAAGTTATATGTTACATTACCCATGTGATGTCTGAATCTGTATTAAGGAATCAGTTACTGAACACAAATGACTAAAGGTTTTTAAAATATTTTCACAATGGAGTATTACTCAGACATTAAAAGGAATACATTTGTATCACTTCTAATGAGGTGGATGAAACTGGAGCCTATTATACAGAGTGAAGCAAGCCAGAAGAAAAACACCAATACAGTATACTAACACATATATATGGAATTTAGAAAGATGGTAACGATAACCCTGTATGTGAGACAACAAAAGAGACACAGATGTATAGAGCAGTCTTTTGGACTCTGTGAGAGAGGGAGAGGGTGGGATGATTTAGGAGAATGGCATTGAAACATGTCTCATATCATACATGAAATGAATAGCCAGGTTTGATGCATGATACTGGATGCTTGGGATTGGTGCACTGAGACGACCCAGAGGGATGGCACAGGGAGGGAGGAGGGAGGAGGGTTCAGGATGGAGGACACGTGTTTACCTGTGGCAGATTCATGTTGATGTATGGCAAAACGAATACAATATTGTAATTAACCTCCAATTTAAATAAAGTTATTTAAAAAAGAAATAAACAAAAAATAAAAATAAAATACTTTCAAAAAATGTTTATAGTGGGAATGAACATCATTATCTAATGCTTAAAATGCTCTTATCTGTTACTCAAAGTACTAGCACATACTAGGCAACATGAAATCAAGATTAAGGACATTAGATTCAGCCAGTTCTGGAACAATATATATCTCTACTTTTGGAAAACAGAGATACATATCCTGTAGTTTTGCAGTGTATAGCAAATAAACTGTCATGTTTGGAGTTAATATAATTTACAATATCACTAATACTACTAAGAGGCCAAATATTTATTTCAGTGCTCATCTTCCTAGCAGTCTTTTCCTTTAGAGTTTATAATTTTATAATTTTTTTTAAAAAATGTCAAATTTTACTAAACTGTTGCTAAAATTATCTGTTCTTATTACAAGAAAATAGTGCCTGATCTATTGATTATGTAACACATATCCATTCATTAAAAAAAATACTTTTTGCATCCATAGGCAAGATTTATGTAAAATAATTTGAATTCTCTGTACATAAAAGTGCTTAGAAAAAATAAGACAAATGTTCCACTGTCCCTTAAGATCTGTAAATTAAACTCTAGACAAAATATATTGGAGTCAATAATGCAGTGAAAAATATACTTTGAGATGATATGATAGCTATTACAGATAGAATTATTGGGAACTGATCTGAGAAATGAAGGTGTAGAAAATTTGCCTCTTGATAATATTTACATTTAACTTACAAAGACTTTGTAATAAATATTAATTTTGAATACTATTTTGAATGAAAAGCTGAAAATTATGGAAATGAAATTGAAAAGATTTTAGAATTATTCTGGTCCACAAATAATGTCCAGTGCTTTGGGATTTCAAGGTGATCATATTTAGTTTGGAATTTTTCAAAGTAAGCTTTCTGTCACCTTTCTATCATAGAAAAGAAAATCTACATCTATCACCAGAACCATCATATTTCATTGTACATGTAATTTATTTTATAATAAAGAAAAACATAGGCATTTTCAGTAATTTTAGTGTTACAACTAAAGACTAAAAGCCTCATATTTGTTCCTTTGAGAAATCGAATAAAAACTAGGGAATTAAGTTTAGCATTTTAAAAATACAAAATACTTCAAATCATGCCCATGAGATAGTATAGATCACTGAACTTTCACAAACTTTACACCTGTGTAACCTCTATAAACAAAAGAATGGTCCTAAATAGGAAAAGGAGTATGTCAAGGCTGTATATTGTCACCCTATTTATTTAACTTATATGCAGAGTACATCGTGAGAAACACTAGGCTGTAAGAAATACAAGCTGGAATCAAGATTTCCAGGAGAAATGTCAATAACTTCAGATATGCAGATGACACCACCCTTATGGCAGAAAGTGAAGAAGAACTAAAAAGCCTCTTGTTGAAAGTGAAAGAGGGGAGTGAAAAAGTTGGCTTAAAGCTCAACATTCAGAAAATGAAGATCATGGCATCTGGTCCCATCACTTCATGGGAAATAGATGGGGAAACAGTGGAAACAGTGTCAGACTTTATTTTGAGGGACTCCAAAGTCACTGCAGATGGTGATTAAAGCCATAAAATTAAAAGACACCAACACCTTGGAAGGAAAGTTATGACCAACTGCCAGGGCCTGCCCCGGTGGATCCAGGGAAATCAAAGGGGAGACGGCATAGGCGAAGACAAACTTATTTATTTAAAAATATAAAAGAAATTAAGAAGAATTAGTATAGTAGGAAAATTTAGTGGAGAAAAGAGGCTGAATAACTTTGTTTATGGGGAAAGTCAATAAAACTTCAGGACAAGAAGTTTGCACCATCTACGTTAGGCCACAGGCGCTCATTTGAATAGTGGAGGGTGCCCCACCTTGGGCTTCCTCTCTCATGGGACTTAAAAGCCAGGGCAAGTAAGAAGACGTGGTGAGTCTCCTCTCTCCAGATGGGAATTCAGCCAGAAAATAGAGTAAAGAGGACACGGGGGAAACCAGTCTAGCAACTAGCCCACCCTCTACTATAGTAAAGGCTTTTTATACCTTTTTTTTTGTACATAGAGATCAATGGATAATATAAAATTATGCAGCATCAGCAGCCCTGACTCATCGAGACCAGGCTTTCTCTCTGCATACCTAGTTGTATACACAAGTCTTAGGTGATTACATCATCTTCTAGCCAGAAGGCCAAATAATATTTTATGGCACTTTTCTGAAAAGGGTTTGTCAACCAGAAGACTTATTTGTGTTGAAAATGTTGTTCTTCCCAAAGTCTGGTGCCACTCTCAGAAAGTACTAAATAAAGTTACATTCTTATATAGGAAGGATCAGTTCAGTTCAGTCGCTAAGTGGTGTCCAACTCTTTGCGACCCCATGAATTGCAGCATGCCAGGCCTCCCTGTTCATCACCATTTCTCAGAGTTCACTCAGACTCACGTCCATCGAGTCTGTGATGCCATCCATCCAGCCATCTCATCCTCGGTCATCCCCTTCTCCTCCTGGCCCAAATCCCTCCCAGCATCAGAGTCTTTTCCAATGAGTCAACTCTTCGCATGAGATGGCCAAAGTACTGGAGTTTCAGCTTTAGCATCATTCCTTCCAAAGATATCTCAGGGTTGATCTCCTTCAGAATGGACTGGTTGGATCTTGTCTCTTATACACATCTA